>CM060172.1:29135121-29385121 GCA_030549775.1 Tamarix chinensis | reverse complement strand
GCTATAATAGTGGTGGTCACCGTACTTACAGGTTAAATAAAGAATGTGTGAAAATAGATTATTATAACACCATGTAAGTGCGGGGCCCGTCCGTTCCACCGGTTATGAATAGTGGTCAGAGGCGTTCTGCCCTGTTTTTTATTTCCGGGCCACCGGCTATAATAGTGGTGGTCACCATGCTTACAGGTTAAATAAAGAATGTGTGGAAAGAGATTATTATCATAATAAGAATTAACGGACATTGTATGAGCGTGTTTCAGTTTCCGTTCACTCATCCTGATGTATGGCTGACGTTTTGAGTATGTGTCTTGTGTATTATTGCATGTTGCTTTTATGATTATGTGTGATTGTATGCTTGGCCTTAGCGTCTACGCCTTACTCAGTACTGGACCCGTACTAATACTGCCTTGATTAACCGGGTCCTGTGATGATCCACCGTTGGTGGGGAGCAGACCCTTGTTGCAGGTCTTGATCAGTTACTAAGTTGGGGTGGAAGGCTGGATATGAGTGAGTAAGTGGTCCGGACAATTACCTTCGAAAATCATGTGGTTTAATCATAATTGTCTTTAGAGGATACAATGTCGTATTTAACTTTTTAAGGGTTTTATCGTATCTTGCGATTTCGTTATTTCAAGTATTCTGATATATGGACCTTTTAAATTGTATTTCGGAAGGTAACTTTTACCTTCGCACTCTGATTTGTAGAACTCGTGTTTTATGAATGGTTTGTTCTGGTTTTATTTCTTTCTAGTCTTAGCACTTAGTATCGGGTCAGTAGTTATGGATCGATCTAGTACTAAGTGTGGCGGTAATGCCCCCGAATTTACGGTTTTAATTCTCTTGCTTCCGCTAAAACTTTTAAGTTAAACGAAATTTTTCAGTAGTAAATTTGGGGGTGTTACACATATTTTGCAATCATCCAACTTAATTCCTTCTTTACTTCAACTTGATTTTGTTAAATTTCAATCCAAATTCAAAGATCTTGCAGTTTTGAAGAAGATCATCATTATCTTACACATCAAATTTTGGTATCAAAGCACAAGTTGGGAACATCATAAGAGAAGGAGGATAAGAATCAAGCAAACACACTTCCTTTGACAAGAAAAAGAGGTTTTTGATACTTTTTTATTTGACTCTTTGAATCTTAATTATCTTTCTAGAATTATTTCATGCATGGTATTATTCTTGTGTGTTCGAATGCATGATTAAAATAGGAAGTAGACTGATCTTGAAGTAAATCTTGATAGTTGAAGATGAAAATGTGTAGTGTGTGTGTAGGGTAGTTTAGAGGAAAGAAACTTGTGTGTGTGCAACTTATATAGAATTTATTTGTTCTTGCATGTTAATTACATGTATAATTTAATTTTTAATGTGTCATTTAATGTTTACATGAGCATTTAGATGCATGAGAATCAAAGGAAAGAAAAACAAATCTAAGCGGTATGCATGATATCATTAGCAATCAAATGTATGATATTGTATATGCTAAAATAAGTAAAGTTTAGTCCATTATTTAGACCAATTATTTGTGGAATTTTTGTACCTCAAATATTTGGTATTGTGTTTTGATTTTTCATTAAACATATTGCATTTGATAACAAATTATACATGCATAAAAATAATTAGAAGTATTGAATGTTAGATGTTGCAATTTGTTGAATTCTATATCAAGATTTTGACAAAAAAATGTATAAAGTATTTTAATTTAATTTTGCATATGATAATATTAATTTTTGGTTGTGTTTTAAATTTATTGGAATAAAAATTTTCTACAACAACCAACTTGAAAGACAAATTAAAATCCTTAAGTGATTTGGGTTCCCATTGAACTCGAAGGAGTTACTAATATTTTGTTAAGTGTGTTAGTAAAGTTGACTCATATGGAAGGAGAACTGAATGTTCAAACCATTTTTGTGGCAATATAAAAGATCTAAATAAATTTGGTAGAAAGAAATGTAAAACTTTAACAACTTCCTGCAGTGTAGAATCAATTGCAAAGGAGGAGTCTTGCTTTGCCGAGCAAGATTCAGTGCAAAATTTGCAAGAACAAAAGAAGTTCTTAGGAGACCGGATGGGAAGCATTGCAAAGCCTATCAATCCAGTAAGGGGAAGACACTTGAACTTATGAGTAGAGTATAAAGATGAGTCACAAGGTAGTGGAATTCATAGAAGGAACAATTACAATCAATCAAGGCATCATCATAACGAAGATAAAGGTATCAAACTTGGTCTTTTGATTTTGATGGTAAACATGATATTGATATTTATTTTGAATAGGTACATGTGGTAGAGGGTATTTTTGAATTCAAGTATTATTGTGATGAGAAAATTTTTAAATTATCTACTTTTTAGTATAAGAAGTTTTCTAGGATATAATATGATAACTTGAAAAGAACTAGAGAAAGAGAAGGTAAGTCTAACATTAAATCTTGGGATAAGCTTATGAAATATTTGAGATGAAAATTTGTACCTAAAGAGTATGATCAAGATAATTACATTAGGTTGAATACTCTTAGATACGGACCTTTAAATATTTAAGAATATGTTAGGGAATTCAAGAGGTTAGTATTTATTTGTAATATCGGAACTAACCTGTGCTAGATTTCTAGGTGGCCTTAACATGATGATTTTAGATAGAGCTGAAACTTGTCTATATTATTCTCTTGATTATATTATTATGCTCTCTTTGATATTTGAAGAGAAAATCAAATATACTAAGCCTCATGCCAAGCGAAGTAATACTTCTAAATTGTACTACTCAAGTACTCAAGCTACTAAGTACGGGATAGGTACCTTAAGCTCTCCAAATGTTGAGACGAAACAAGGGATTAAAAGAGGGGAAAAGGGAAAGAAAAAGGTCAAGGAAGTCTTAATAAAACAATGTTTTAAGTGCAAGGGATTTTAACATTTCGCTAGAGAATGCCCCAACCAAGATTATTATCTATATAAGATATTGAAGCTGTGGAGTCTTGTGATGAAGATCTTTAGTTTGAGTACAGAGAATATATTTTAAGTTAGTCCGAGGATGAAGGAGATTTTTTTTATGTTCTACAAAGAGTACTTCAAGGGCAAGCTAATGATCAACCTAATTAACAGGTAAATATTTTTAATACTAAAGGAATAATGGGATATACAGTTTGTCATGTTATCATTGACAGTGGATCTTATACAAATGTGGCTAATGAGAGGATGGTGAAGGAATTGGGGTTAGAGACAAAACCACATCCGAAGCCTTATTATCTTCAATGGCTTAACAAGGAAAAAGGAGTCAAGGTAATAAAATAAACCCTAATCACATTTAGAATTTGTCATTATCATGATGATGTGCTAAGTGATGTTTATTTATGGATGAGTGTGGAATATTATTAGGCAGATAATGAAAATAAGATCAATGTGTTAATCATGATGGTATCACTAATGAATATCTTGTTGAAAAGGATAATAAAAAGCATAAACTTAAACCTTCTAAGTGTGATAATGATAACATAGTTGAAACTAAAAATAGCTTATTTTTACATGAAAAGGCTATGGTAGAATGTATTAAGAAAGAAGGTAGTTGTTACTCTATGATTATCAATAAATCCCTACAAGGAGAGAAACATAAAAATAATCTTGAATTAAATGAGCTTATTGATGAATATAAAGATATATTTGCTAATGAATTACCACAAGGATTACCACCAAAAATAAGGATAGAACATGTAATAAACATTACAAAATAAATGATTTGTGCCAACAGGGCCTTATCTATTGGTAAAAGCTATTTTTCTGTTGGCAAAAGCTTTTACCAATAGATATTTTTTTGTGACAAAACTGTGGGTAAAAACTCTGTGCTTAAAAGTTTTACCCACAGATATATATCATCTGTTGGGAATAATTGATAATGCCCACAGATATTTATCTATTAGTAAAACTTATACCCACACTTATATCTATAAGTAAAAGTATTAACCACAAAATAATATCTGTGACTAAAAGTATTACCCATAAAACAATATCTGTAACTAAAACTATTACCCACAAAATAATATCTGTGACTAGCATTATTAGGCACAAAATTATATCTGTGATAAAAAGAAATGACCACACAATCATATCTGTGTGTAAAAGTATTAAACACAATATTATATCTGTTACTAAAACTTATTACGAACATATATATATTGTTGGATATACATATTAACCCTGTGTGTGTGTGTGTGTGTGTATTGGTAAAACCTGTACCGGCCAAAACGTACAAAATATCAAATATCCAATATCCACGTCTAGTAACAATTTATGCTTATATATATATATATATATATAATTAACTACACCATATATAATTATCATTGTGTAGTACAAAACAATTAGTTGCTTAGCTCCCAAAGGCATAACAGTCCTTTAAGTACAATACTATATAAACGACTTATAGAATAAGCTATTATACAAAAACATCTTCATACATTGATATACAAAATCATCAGCTATTATACAAAAATATCTTCATATGCTGATATACAAAATCATCGACCATCTTCGTAAGCTTACGAGCAAAAGCACCGAGCATCTTCGTTAGCTAACATATATAAAAAATATTGGGCATCTTCATAATTTGATATACAAAAATATCGATCATATTCGTAAGCTAACAAACAAAAGCATAAACCATCTTCATAAGCTGACTCACAAAAGAGTTTTTATAAAAATGCATCAAACATCATCTTCTTCATTCTCCTCTTCAGTGTCATCCTTTTCATTCTTTTCATCCTCCATTTGATAATAATCGTCAACATGTTTTCCCTAAAAATATATATACAATTAACTTAATCATATTAATCTAAATTCATATCAAAAAGCTAGATGATGAGAGTTTGTACTCTTTAATTGAGTATATACATATCTAAAGTTTTTCTGTTTGGTTTTTTGCATAAGATTGGTATGGAAAATATCTTCTAGGTTTTTGCATGAGATTGGTACGGAAACTATCCAACATATATACATACCCATCAGTGACCGAGGTTGCAAATGCATAATCAAGGAATGTATCTAAGGCTCTTTTGTAAGTATTTTCTACTCTCCTTAGTTTCACCCAACTCTTGTCCTTAAATACATCCATGACATCAAGTTCATACATAATTTTCAACAAGTAGAGACATCAAAATAATGAGAAAAATAAGGACAAAGGATAATAATAAAGACTAGTTTTTTTTAGCACATGATTTGTGTAGCTTTATATATTGAAATTATAATTATAATATATCTACAATTTAATTGTAGGTGATGCTACCTAATCCACCAATATAACATGACCATATAGTGTCCCTTACATGTTTGGTGAAGTGATTTTGTATTTTTTATTTTTTCCAATATTGAACCATGATTAAACAAAGTAACAAAATGAGATAACATCATACAAGTAACAAGAAGGTCAAAAAATGATAACAACCACTATATATCAAAAACTCCAATTGATAGATATCTAGAATTGTGTCTTAAAAGCCCAATTAACTTTTAGTAAAGAAATTCAATCAACAAATTCAGATAATAATCAAACTTCAATTAGACAAGTGTACAACCACTTATATCAAAACCAAATATAAAAGAGTACCATTATGCATATATAAAATTCGATTGTAAAAGAATAATCGTTTATAACAAAATTATTATGTTGCATATTATGAACCAATAAAAAAAGATAATATAGCTACATTAACACAAAATCTTAGAGATAACCAAAAGAATGTTAGGCCATTATAGGCATAAAAGGGAAAAACCAAGTACATTAGGCTATAAAGCATTAGCTTTGAGCACTTGTAGCTCAAAAGCCCTAGAAAAGACCTATAAACCCACAAATCATACAAGCAACCTATCACCAAATCAAAACCTTAAGCAAAATGACCAAGGAGAAACCAAAAAACTATAAATTAACTAGTATACATATTGGGCTTTCCGCATCCATTATAGTGTCTTCCTAGATCACCGATAGAAAATGTAAACACTAAATTAGAAAAACTATTTCAAACATAAAAGAATAGAAAGTGAGTAAATTTTAATAAAAATCACTTATACAATTAAGGCTTACAACCCCAAAATATCAAACCAATCAATTTCATAAAATTGATCCAAACGATAAGTTAAAAACTTCATTTAATTGATTTTAAATCAAAGCTAGCTGATTTTAACTCAATTTAATTGATTTCAGAATCTATTCCCAAAACTTAGGGTTTTAAAGTCTAAAATACAAATTCGGATAATTCAAACCAATTAATCCAAATTGAACGTGTTAAAATACAATTAAGGTCATTTTCAATAATTCTATGAAATTAATTTTAGAATAAACTATACAAATGATAATTTACATAATTTTATTTGAAAGTTAGGGTTTTAGGACAAAAAATACAACTCGGTCAAATTTTATTAATTTATTTAAATTGAATGTTTTGAAATGTAATCAGACCTATTTTATAACATATTATATACTCAATTGATTAAAAAAATTAAAAAAAATACCCAATTTAACATAATAAGAGTTTTTCAGCACGTACTATAAATTCGGTCAAATCTTGCCAAAATATTTAATTTGACGGTTGCAAAATGAAATTAAACATATTCTATTAAAAAATGTATAATCAATTTAATAAAATAGCCCAATTATACAATTCAATTTAAATCCGCAAGGATTTGACCTCAAAATCAAATTCCGAATAATTTTGCACAATTTTCTTAAATTGACAATTCCAATACGAAATTAAGTATATTTTAAAGTATAATGCATAATCAAATTATTCCAAATAGCTTAATCGACCGAATCCAACATATTCGGACATAACCGGGTCAATAATCACAAATTCTAGAAATCAACATATATCACATAATTAGCATATACAATTCAATCATACAATACATATATACTTAATTAAATAACTAATTTAGCTTAATTAAAGCAAATTTTTTCATAATTAATCAAAACAAAAAATAGGGTTTTGGGAAATTATACCAAATGAAATAAGCCAAATCAATGCAGGTAAAGGGTGGCGGAGCTTCATCGGTGGGAGAGGAGCAGTCGCTAGTGGCCAATCGACGCTGGAGTTGTCCGGCCAGTGGCACGCCACTGCTACCTTCTTGCCCTGCTGTTGCGCTGCCGCTGCCCTTCCACTGCTGCTGTTCCGCTGCTGCTGCTCCCCTGATGCTACCGTGTGCGACGACCGGGAGCTGTGGCAGCACGGTTGAGCGGTGGCGAGGCGGTGTGCGACGGTCGCTTGATAGCGAACCACAGGAACCAAGGGAGGGAGGCGGAGGCGTAGAGACTGAGAAGAAATGTGGTGACTACTGTCGAGACTCAAACAGGAAAAGGAATAAGGGGCGGGGGTAGCTGCATGACCGACCCTTTTTTTTTCTTTTTCAAATATTTAAAATAATTTATGTCAAAAATATAATTTTAAATAGATTAAATTTGATTGAAATTAATATTTTATAATGTATTCTTAAGATAATATTAATAATAATTTATAAAAAAATAATAATAATTATTAAAAATAACTAATAATGGGAAATAAATATAAATATGAATAATATAAATATTAATCATAATTTCCAACAATTAGTAATAATATTTTTTATTAAAATAATAATAATAATAATAATGTCCTAAAATAATTATTCTTAGTAATCATTAATAAAGAATTATATTAATAAGAATAATATGAATCATTATTTTAAATAAATTAATAATTGTATCTAATAATTACTAATATATTATTAATAATGTGAATGATTATTGATAATATTTATTATTGTTAAGATAATATATATTTGAACGATAATTGGTAGTATTTAATAATAAATTAATTTAATAGTAAATGGTAGTAGATATAATATATATTATTTCATTAAAATTGTTAAAAGACACCATTATGAAAAATATTAATATAAAATATTAGAAATAAAATAATAATTAATAATAATATATGTAAACTATTATTTCTAATAATAACTAATGACTTAATTATTATTATTATTATATTATATTAAAAAGAATAGAATTAATCATTATTAAAATTATATAAAAATAAATATTATTGTTGAATTTCACAAACACTAATACCAACAGATGTAAAAGTGGGTATTAGTTTTGTTGGTATAATACTACGAATAACCACAGATATAAGTGATGGTAAAAGATCTGTTGGCATAACATATTAATACCAATAGATAAAAAAAAAATTGTGGGAAAAACTACATTATTACCTACAGAAAATTATCTGTTGGTATTAGTTGCTTTTACCAACAGAAAAAGTATCTATGCCTACGTTTCTGTTGGGAAAAGTCAATTATTTTGTAGTGAAACTTAATGCCATGTATGTCTTTGCCTAATGGACCTTCTTATAGATGTAATCTAGAAGAAGCTAATGAATTAGAAAAACAACTACTAGAGCTTATAGAAAAAGGATATTAGAGAGAAATCATGAGTCATTGTTATGTACATGCATTACTTGTTCCTAAAAAAGATAGTGTGTGGCACATGTGTATGGACTCTAGAGCTATGAAGAATATAACTATCAAATATAGATTTCCTATGCTGAGATTACATGGCATGTTAGATAAATTATATGGGGCACTCGTATTCTGTTAAATTTATCTAAGGATTAGATATCAGCAAATGAGAATAAGAGAAGGAGATGAATGGAAAACTAATTTTAAAATGAAATATAGTTATTATGAGTGAATTGTTATGCCATTTGGATTTCTTAATGAACTTATTTTGTTTATAAGATTAATGAATGAAGCTCTTTGACCACTTATTATAAAATTCATTGTGGTATACTTAGATGATATACTTGTGTATAGTAAAAATGAGCATGATTATCATAGTCATTTCAAGAGATTAGTTGATAAGTTAAGGAAAGCAAAACTCTATGGAAAAATGGAAAAGTGTGATTTTACTCTTTTGAGTGTTGTTTTCCTTTTTTATATTGTGATTATTAAGGTTATAAAAGTGGATCCTACAAAGATACAAGTTATTCGTGATTGGTCAATACCTAAGGATATTCATGAGGTGAGGAGTTTTTATGGATTAAAGAATTTCTATAGAAGATTCATTAAAGACTTATCAAGTAGTGTTGTGTCAATTGCACATCTTATGAATAAAGGTGAATGTAAGTGGAGAGAACATGCCACTAAAGCCTTTGAGATTTTAAAGGATAAGTTATGTAATGCACCAGTATTATCTTTACCAAACTTTGATAAATTGCTTAAAGTTACATATGATGCTAGAGGGGTAGGGATAGGAGATGTACTCTCACAAGAAAAAAGAGACATTGCATTTTTTAGTGAAAAAATTTAAATGGTGCTAAAATGAGTTATTCACATATTACAATGAATCCCATGCCATCATAAGAATCATGAAAATATAAAGTCATTATTTAAGACCTAAGCCATTTTTTTTTTACTCAAATCATGAGAGTGAAATATTTGCATAGGTAAAAGAAAATTAGTCCTAGAAATAAAAAAATGGGTTAATTTCTTACAATACTTTATATTTTCTATCAAACATTTTGATGGTAGAGAAAATTTTGACAAGTGCATTATCTAGAAGATCTATGATACTTGTTATGTTGGATGCTAGATTATTACATTTTCAAATGTTAAAAAAATTATATGCTAAAGACAGAGTTGAATTCTTTAAAAACTTCATTAAAAAAAAGAATAATATTGAGAAATCTAATGCTAAATACAAAAACCAAGCTAACAAAAATAGATCTATACAAATATTTTCACTAGGAGACTTGGTATGGTTGCATTTAAGAAAATAAGGATTTCCAATCTTAATAAAGAATAAGATAATACCAAGAGCAGATTAACCTTTAAAAATATTAAGAAAATCTAAAAATAATGCTTATGAATTAAAACTACCAAAATCCAATGGAGGATTTGTTTAGGAATTTGATTGTCGGTCATTTATCTCCTTATTACAGTGATGCTAATTTGAGAAAAAAATCTTCTTTAGAAGGGGGGATGATATAGGATCTCGATCTCAATCTTCTCAAGTTTAAGGTCAAGAGTTGACATATTTGGAGGTAGTAATTACTGTTTTGGAAAACCTTGAACACCTTCACAGTCATGCTAATATTAAGTGATTCTTGCATGTAATATATATTTTTACAAGAAAAGGGTTTCGCTAATGATATCTAATGTTCAAGACAATGACAATGGAAGAGTTAAAAAGTTGCATGGCTGAAAAAGCTAAAAGATATGAAGCTTGATTATTGATTATTTCATGTATTATCATGATTAGGTTTTATGTAGCTTTAATATTTTATGTAAGCTTTGTAATATCTTTTCATTATAATTATAACTCATTATGTATATTATATGGACATGTGTTATTTTAAATCTTGTATAATTGGGTTGGTTTATTTATCTAACACCCTAGAATTTAACAGTTGAAATTTTTTGTTTGTACAGAAAACCATACACTAAAATAGGGGGTGCTACCGCCCTGATCAGCACAAAGCTTACCCCCAGCCAACCTTATACCAACCACAAGGCTAGAGAATTTTAAAGACATAAATTTGAGAAGAAAATAACACCATAATATTTCCAAAATTTCATAAATAAAATAGAGTGTGCAAATATATGAGCCAATACATGAATAGAAAACGAGTACAATAATAATACCATTACACGGGAAATAAAATGATCAATACAATGGTGAGAAAGTCAAAAGAATATGAGTCCGGGTAACACTCTCTCGGACCCAAGGACAAGTCCAATAGGCCATCACTCAGTCCCTCCCAACGCATCAAAGGCATTAAAATCATCCTATGTAACATCTTCTACCTACACAAACTCAGGAGGGCCACTACTCATGATAATGAGTAGCACCCATGAAACGGGTGATTAGTACGCTATGTACTAAGCAAGGTAATGATGCGACTAAAACCATACAACATAATGGCAGATAATGCATGTAGTGAGTCAATCTAGTTAATCATAAGCATTAGATCCTAGGCCAATAATTCCCTTTTCACACAACTCTCAATTTAGATCCATGCGAGTATGGGAACCCCACTATTATAGCTGATGGGTTAGAAACACATCGTGTAGAATGCTCCTAAAAACTATTATTCGCTGGTGGATTGGTCTCCAAGGAAAAGTGCTTCTAGCTACTGCTATACCAATGGATCGGTCTAGCCTTAACTCTCATGGTGTTCTATTATAAGTGATTAGTATTTTTCTCATGACTTATTATCATTTAAGATTTGGTTTACTGAGCTCGAAATCTACCACTATTATAGTTGGGTGATCGAAAACACCTAGGGAAACACGCACTTGGCCACTATTATTTACCGGTGGATCAATCTCTAGGGAAACCCTGCACCTGGCCACCGTTTTTACCTATGGATCGATCTGGGCATGATTCAATAGTTTTCCACTTTAAATGGTTAGTGTCCTATTCATATCTTATTCAAAAGGCATTTTCTTACTCGACATGCATACCTCACCAGACTTCCCATTCTCACCCCTTTTACTCCAGGTCTCCTGAAAATCCTTGTCCCATATCTTGGGATCTCTACACGGCCTAGGACACCAAGACTTATTCCCCAACTTTATCTTACTCACTATGAAAGACCCAAACTCCCGCGTATGTGGATCAAGGCATACTTTCCCATATCTTCGTTTTAACTCACCATCGCCCTCTATGGTTTCCCTCAAAAACCCTAATATGGCCTATGTGGCCTAACATATCCCTATAATACATGGGTCATGCCCCCTTTGATTCCAAAACCATCACCCCACACAATCCACACCCAACATCATAACCTCACTTCCCATGCTTCATATGTGATGATGAAAATCCTAGTCGGCCACCCCAAACCCTACTACTTCTTTCTTTTATTATGTCATCCCCTCATCACACACTCTCTACCCTCCTTTCCACTTGAATCACCCCCCCTTCATAATACACCCTCCTAGTCTCAACCATACTCCAACCACTGACCATCAACTCTCCCTTCCACACACTTCCCCGACTTAGGGTTTTTCCCATAAAACCTAGTTCAGCCCCCATATGCACACTTCTACCAGTCCATGTGCTATTTTTCACACATGGAATCCAATCACCCAAGATACCCTTCCCTCACCTTACTTAACCCCTAAATCACCTTTTCTCATGTAAATGTTACCCCCATGCAAGCCTTACACTTCCCATGCAAGATTTACTTTGACCTTTCATTTTATTCCTATTATCCTTTTATTTGTCCACCTATAAGTCATAAGGTACTTAGGCTTTTCTCACAACTCTCTAATCACTCCATATTCTTTATTTCTTTTGGCTCCCCAAAACCTCATCATACTACCTAAGGACTCCTAGCATACATGTTATATTAGAGCAACAATACATAAGGGCATAACACAAAATACAAGTTATATCACCCATGTTACACATATCATAACACATATACAACTTAACTTAGCTCCATGCATAGAAAACTGCACTACAAGCATTTATTCCATACCCAGATATAATACAACCACATAACAGAACACATAACACACAATTTGACCTTAGCCACATCCTTACCTAGATTCACACTGGGCTTGGAGCACGACCCTTACGCCTCCATAGGGGAAAAGTTTGGTTCAACTATAAGAGTGGAACACTAATGCTAACCTCCCTCTTACTTCTTTTATTATCCCCTAACTAATTATTAGTAAAAGACTCATAATACTAATTATAATAATAATAGTCTTAATAATAACAAGATTAGTATTAGTAATGACACTAACAATAATAATAATTGTAATAATAACTATAATAAGATTAATAGTAATGATGATGATGATGATGATGATGATGATGATGATGATGATAATAATAATAATAATTATTATTATTATTATTATTATATAAAAATAAATTATACATAAGTAGAAACAAGGGTTAGGGTATAACTAGGGGTAGAGGTGGTAGCTAGGGTGGTGGTGGCAACATAAGGCGGTGGCGGTGGTGGTGATTTATAAATACTAAACTTTGGGGATGGAAAAGGGGAAGGCAAGTGGTGGTTATGAGGTGTTATATTTCCTAGATCAAGAGTGTTGTAGTGGTGGTGGCGACGTGCCAAGGCTATAGGGCAGGTGGCGGTGATAGAGGTGGTTGAGGGTGGAGAAGAAGAAAGGAGGAGGAAAGAGGGAATGAAGGGTATGGGGAGGTAGGGAAAGGTTTGTTGGGTAGAGAGGAAGGTAGTGGGGGTGGTGGTTGTGGTAGAAGAGGTGGGGTAGGGCTGCAAAAAGGCAGCAATAGGTTGTAAAGGGAAGCTAAAGTAGCCCACTTTGCACGAGTAGCAAGGGTAGTGTAAGCGGAGTGAGAGGTGGGGAGTGGTCTTGTTTAGTAGATGGTAGTGCAAACAATAGGTTGGGTGGAATTTTGAATGGTAGGGAGGCACGACGGCGGCTGGGGCTGCATCTGGTAGGGCGATGGAGGAGAGTTTCGGGGAATTTCTTGGTAGAGAAAAAAGAAGAGGAAGAAAGAGTGAGGGTTGGGATTTTTATAAACATTGGGAGGAGAAGAGGAAAAGGGAGTGGGAGGGTCTGGTGGCTGCTAGCTTGTGGTGGTAGGATGGTGCAAGCTTGTAAATGTGCTGGTTTGTAGAGGGCAAGGGGGATTTTGGCAAGGTTGTAGGGAGGTTAGGTGGGGGTGTCAGGGTTTTAGAGGGGCATGGACTAATGAAGGGCAGTGCCAACTACATGCCCTATAGGTTAGGTTATGGGGAAGGTGAGGGGAGAAGGAGATCTGTGGCTGCGAAGTAGCCATGCGCACCAATGGTCGGGGGGTGAGGTAGGAGACGAGGGTAGAATGGGAAAATGGGAAAAAGGTAGGGAGAAAAAGGCTAGATCACATGGGAAGGATCAGCAACATATTTTTGTAGCTGCAAGATGTGGAACACATTGTGAACTCGAGCCAACTCTAGTGGAAGTGCCGACCGGTATGTAACCTCTCTGACCCGCTCCAAGATCTCGTAGGGTCCGATGTACCATGAGCTTAGCTTGACCTTTCTACCAAATCTCTACATGCCATTAGTGGGGGAAACCCTCAACACTACTTTTCCCCGTGCTCAAAGTCAATACTCCGGCATTGTAATACCCTGTTTTAATAAATCCATAATTTAAATATCCAAAACTTAAAATTTGATTAGCAAGTGTAATTAATCATAAGATTTTTAGGATGAATATCTTGTTATTATGAGTAAGCCTATAGTTATTAAATTGTGATAATAATCCAGGCTAGTATATATAAAATTAGAGGAAGATAATAATTAATAACAGTAACAACAACGATAATAAGAATAGTGTAGATAATGATCAAAATAGAAAGGATGGTAACAACAATAGTCTTATGATAATAACACTATTAAAATAATGACGATAACAATAATTATAAGAATAATATTATTATAAATAATAATGATAATAAAGAGTAGTAGTAATAACACTAATAATAATAATAATGATCATGATAATAATAGTGAGAATAATGGTGATAATAAGACATTGAATAGAGAGGATTTTTCCTTAGTATCTAATATACTCTTAGGAGCCTAATGCTATTGGGTATTCTTGCTAACTAATTTTTAACCCAATCCCTATCATTATTTCACCTTAATCTTAGCCTAATCACATCTCAACCCTCTCGACAGTCCTCCTCCCCCATGAAGCCTACTGTCTTTTCCCTCCATGCATGTGCACCACCTCACTCTATCCTATGCTCCCTACATAACCTAGCAACCAACCAGCCATGTAGCCATTTTACTCTTCCTTAATCACATCCCATCATTCTCCCTACTACACTCCTCCCTCATGCCACCACAGTCCCTAATAGCCCTAGCCCAATCAACCTCTCTACCTAACCCCAACCACCTGCAACATCACCCACGCAAACAAGCCCCCAACCAATCGGTGGCCTCCCTCTTTTCCCACTGCTTGCACATATGCACGTCCCTCCTAGCCAGATGCCCATCTATTTTCCCATTCCCCCACGCAATAGCCTACCTTCATGCAGACTACTCCCCTCCCCCTACACTCAACCCACCTACACCAGCGACCAACCTGCATCATCCAGCCCATCCACCCTACAGTCGCCGCATATTTTCCATGTTATTCCCTTCCCTTCATCAGCCTCGACATGCATCATTCCCTCCTTCCCTCTCCCTTCTAGTTCTCTCCCTTTTTCTCCCTATAATTCCCTTCTTTTTTTCTCCTACTTCCAGCGTTGAGTGCCCCTTGCTTGTAGTTTCCACCTTGTTCCCTTCCACCACCAAGCCTAATACTAAGGATCACCCAACCTGCAGCATTGCCAAGCCTCCCTCTCCCCTCATGACTTAGCTCATCGAGTAGCAGCTCCTTCCGGAATAAGTGTCCTTCCCTCCGGTGTGTGTGGCACATTGTAGTTCCATACACCTTGATTAATTCCTTAATCTTATTTTTGGCATTAGTTCTCATAGTTTGTTATCTTATTATTTTATCTAGTATAAATACTAATGCATGCATAGTTGTGTGGATGGTGTTATTAATTTTTAGGTAATCCTGACCTTGTGTAAGGTTTCCTTGGAAGAGGCTTTCCGTGGTATTATTTTCTTAGCTCTAAGGTAAATCCAACTAATCCGTAGATGGTAGAAACTTAGGTGAAAATGATAGGTTAATTATCTCGGATAAAAGTTATGCTAGATAAAATAATTTATATTTTGTCAGGAAATGAAATCATGGTGTAGTTCATTTCTATGTAAATATTATGATGTGTAAAATAATATATGTTACCATGCTAATACCTATATGCATAAGTAGTTATCTAACATTTAGGGTGTATGCTTATGAAAACATATATGGATTTATGCTAAAGAGAAATAAGCATGTTTAGGGTTACAGTTCAATCAAAAATTTGTTGTGTTTCATGATAGACCTACAAATAAGTAAAATGTGTCCCGTGGATATTTTAGATAATTTTGGACATATAGCATGTTGGCTTTAGAGTATAAATGCGTTTAAATGGTGATTATTATGTGTTGTATGTTCTAGGGGTAAAAATGTAAATTTTGTATACCATGGTTCGTATTTGAAAGTTATTTGTGGAAATTTCATGAATATTATGATATGCTAGAAATGCATGCTAGGATAAGATACGTATACTATATATGATAAATGCTTAGGGGTAATATGGCCTTTTCTCGTACTGAAAAACTATTGTATGATATATTATCATTAGCTATTTTAATATAGCATTTTCATGATAAATATCCTATAAAGGTAAACCTAGTAATAAAGTGAAGGAAAATGTAGTAGTTATAGGTTGAAGGAAATTTTGGTCATTAGGGAAAAAATGTCACTTAAAGAAAATAATTGGACTAGTTGACTTAAATGATGGCCTCAGAATAATTTTGGAAATAATTAAATGAATGGATTAAATAGTTGGATTGGATAATTATTTGGGTTATGGCATGATGCCTAACCCGAGGTCGTGTTAGCTTAGAACTTTTGTGAACTTTGTGATCCTTTGGATTTGACATTGGATTATTGATTATTGAGGAGACCATCGTGGTCCCTTAATTGATTGATTGATGGCTAAGTTGTAATATTATGGACATTAGTATTTTTGAATTAATAACCTGGAATTTCATAAGACATTAACCACTTAAAGAGGAATACTTGAGTTTGGAAAGGAATTTCGTGCCTCGGATTTGGCCCCCGAGTGAATTGTTTGGGCCTTCAGGTCAAGGGGCTCACTTATACTCTATAGGTATTCCATACACCCTATAGAGGGTACGTGTATTTAAGGACTTGGGTTCTGAGGTTTAGTATGGATGATTGATATGTTGTGTGACTTCCTTGGCGAGATTTGCCTTGAAATTGAGTGAATTAATTTGTTACTACCTCCTTAACAATCATTGTCTTGGATATGGGATTGTATTCCACTGGAGAATTGATATATAAATGATATAACTGGATTAAACACCCCTCATAGTACATCTGTAATAATTGGATTAGGCATGACTTAAAATTGGTTAGATTGCTTGGAATATCAATAATTCTCCCTATTATGCTATAAATTATGATTGTTGATATTTTGAAATGGTTGTGAAATTTATAAGCCTACTTTTCAGTGCCTTTGCTAGGAATGTTTTATCTAACTACTATTTTAAACTGTAATGTGGATTTGTGTCATGAAATCATGGATTTAGATGCAATCATATGTTTTATTTGAGTCTCATATTTGTATGTTAATTGCAATGTGGGTATGCTACCTCTCCAAAGGCGTCGAGATTAACTCAGTACGAGGAAGTCATACTTATACTATCACTTTTTAGAGAAGTACATTCATGGCATACAGTGGTTGAAGGATTTTGAGGAGCATCATCCAAACGACTAATTAGGCTAAGGGAGTGGATAGACCCTGTCCCTATTCCCCCTTTTATTGTAATTTTTGATGGACCGGATGAGTGTAAGGGTAAACCACTGTTGCACCTTTTTGTGCCCCCTTTAACTATTTTTTAAAAATTGTATGTCACTTGATTATCTAAATGGACTTATTATATGGATAATCTCTCATCTTCAAAACCCTTGTTTATGTATTGTCTTTCTCCCACTTTTGTTTGATCTAACTTATTTTGAGCCTTAGTACTTGACATAAGGAAGGTGAGCAAACCGGACTTATGTGGAGTGTGGCTGTAACACCCACTATTTTATAAGTATCACTTCCGCAAAATGAAATTTTCAAGTCATGATTTTGGGGGTGTTACAGGCGCTTTTGATTTGGATAACTCTTCTTTCTACATTTGGTCGCTCTCATCCTATCTTAAATTTGGCGAATATGCCTGGTCATCTCCCCGATCATCTTAGGTCCCAACACCATTGTCTCGCTAATTTCATTCCAGCACATGGGGGTCCTACACTTCCATCCATATAATGATTCGAAGGGAGTCAATGCTATACTAACATGGTAGTTGTTGTTCTACAAAAATTCTATCATATGTAGGCACTCTTCCCAACAACCCTAAAAATCCAGTATATAAGCCCTCAACATATCCTTTAGGCTTTGTATGGTCCTCTCTGTCAGACCATTTGTGGCGGGATGGAAGGCTATACTTATCTTCAATTTCATCACCAAGACTTCCTGCAGCTTTTTCCATAAATGAGAGAAGAAACTCAAATTCCTATCTGATACAATATTTTTTGGAACCCTATACTGACTAACCACATACTTCATGTAGGCATTGGCCAATTAATCCATGCTTCACATGGACTTCATTGGAATAAACATGGCTGGCTTGGTCAATCTATCCAAGATGACCCAAATAGTGTCACAACGGCTTCGAGTCCTTAGTGATCCACTAACAAAGTCCATAGACATCAAGTCCCACTTCCACCTTGGTGCTTCTAAGGGCTGAAGTAGCCATGCAGGCCTACGGTGCTCTATCTTAACCTTCTGATAGGTCAAACATCAGGACACAAACTTGGCCACTTCCCACCTCATACAAGGACACCAATACACCTTCTTAAGGTCCTTATATAGCATGTGCCCTCTTTACTGGACTGTGTAAGGGGTATGGTTTCCCTCTTCCATAATCTAACGCTTCAACTCTAAACATTCCTATGGTAGCACCAGTGGCCCTTGAAACAAAAGCTACTATCCTCGTGTACCCGGAACCCTTTTACCTAGCCTTCCTACAAATTTTGACGGACCCTCTCATGCTTGGAATCTCTAACCTTGCTAGCTTAGATCTCCTCAAAAATTATGGGAATGATTGTCAAGGTACTCACGCCGACCTCGAGGTCATCCTACTGAATCAGCTCAATCTCCTAACTAAACAATTCCTCAATCATTCGGTTAGCAACTATACACAAATTCATAGAGCTAGTGGTCTTCTTGCTCAGGGCATCTGCAGCCACATCGGCCTTACCCTCGTGGTAGGTTAACTCAATGTTGTAGTCCTTGACTAGTTCTAGCCACCTCCTCTACCTCATGTTTACCTCATTTTGGGTGAAGATGTACTTAAGACTCTTGTGATCTATGAAGAACTTACACTTGGCCCTGTACAAGTAGTGCTTCCTAATCTTCAAGGCAAAAACCACTATGGCTAACTCTAGGTCATGAGTCGGATAGTTCTGCTCATGCCACTTCAACTGTCGGAAGGCATACGCAACTACTCTTCCATTCTACATCAGTACACAACCAAGTCTATGTTTGGATGCATCACTATAGAGCCCCAACCCATCTGAACCCTCTAGTAGAGTCAAGATTGGGACTGTGTTTAACCACCTCTTTAACTCTTGAAAGGCTCAATCACTAGACCCGTCCCACTTGAACTTGGTGGTCTTCTTTAAGAGGTTAGTTAGAGGGCAAACAATCTTGGAGAAGTTCTACATGAAATGCGTGTAATATCCGGCCAATCTTAGGAAACTCTGAACTTCTGATATGTTCATGGGAGGCTCCCACTCTGTGATTTTCATGATCTTTGCTGAGTCAACAAAAACTCCCCTAGCTGGCACTATATGCCCAAGGAAGGCCTCTTCCTAAAGCCAGAATCTATAGTCAGATAGCTTTGTATACAAACAGTGCTATCATGACAAGGATAATATAGTGTGATGGTGCTGCTTATACTCTCCATTCCCTTGAGAGTACACAAGGATGTAATCGATGAACACCACCACATATTGATCAAGGAAGGGTTTGAAGGTTCTTGTCATCAAGTCCATGAACACCATAGGAGCATTGGTAAGCCCATAAGGCATCATTGTAAACTCGTAGTGTATATATTGAGTCCAAAAGGTGGTCTTCATAGTCTCAGCATCTATTATCTACAACTAATGGTATACCGATCCCAGGTCGATCTGGGAGAAAACTATGGTACCCCTCAGTTGGTTGAAGAGATCATCAATCTTTGGGAGTGGGTACTAGTTCTTCATAGTCAAATGGTTTAGCCCCCGGTAGTTTATGTAAAAATGGAGGCTCCCATCCTTTTCTTCACAAATAATGCCGGTACTCCCTAGGGTGACACACTTGGTCGAATGTACCCATGCTCTAATAATAACTCCGGCTGGGTATTTAGTTCCTCTAGCTCAACAAGTGCCATTTAGTAGGGTGCTTTTAACAGAGGCTTAGCTCCCGGCACTAGCTCGATTGTGAAGTCAATCTCCGAAATGGGGGAATACCTAGTATTTCCTATAGGAACACATCTAGAAATTATTTGATCACTAAAATGCCATTCAGAGCTACTATAGCCTTGTTCAACTCTTGCACACTACATAGGTACAGTGTATACCCCTTCTGGACTAAGGAGTGTAGTGCAACTGCAGACACTACTTTGGTAGTGAGCTTAGGCTTGGTTTTCCTATACAAAACCGTAGTACCCCTTGGGCCCTACAAAACCATGAGATCTAGAGCACAATCGATCACTTTCTGATACCTTCCCAGCATATCCATCCCTAGAATCACATCAAAGTCCCATAAATCCATCCCAATTAGGTCCACTAAGAGGTCCACCCCGCTTATGACTAAGGCCACATCTGAATATAACTCAGTACAATAAAGATGCACCCGAATTGAAAATAATGTGCATTGGCAAAGATAGCTTATGTCTACTAAGAGGTCCACTAAGCATATGGTGATAGCTTAGCCTTAGCAACAAATTTAGTGGACACGAACGATAAAGATGCACCCGAATCGAAAATAATGTGCATTGGCAAAGATAGTATTGTGAACATACCAGTGACAACATCTAATTGGTGATCAGCCTCTGCCTAGTTGATCACATTTAGGTACCTACCGGACTGACCTCCTGTCTGAGGGAAAGGCCATGATCCTTGAGGCCTTCCATTGGCATCCCAAACTGGTGCACTAGCTAGGGAAAGTGCTCTCTATTGGGACTGTGGGGATAAGGTTTATATGTGTTGTTGGTAGTCCTGTTGCTGGGGGATCAGTGGCCCCCTCTATTTGTATTGTTGACTCTAGAACTATTGGGGATGCATTGGCCTCAAACACTTGAACACTAGGTGGCCTAACTTGATATAGTTCAGGTATATCACAAGTTTACCTCCACGGTCTCTACTTGGGTGGCTCCAGCTACATTGTTTCCATGAGGACCCCCTCAATGGTGCCTAACCTTTGATATTATCCTTTTGCTGGTGTATCAAGGGTCCTCTTACTAACAGTTGGGTCTTGTTCCCAAAGCTCTGGCCCTCTAGTTTCCTCATCCCTAGGATAGAGGCCTACTCTTAGACTAAAGTGGATGTAATATAGTCTCGCTAATACAGGGTAGCCAAGTCGGTAAAGGCCACTACTCCCAAAATGTGGCGAATACTAAAGTTCAGACCCTTCTCAAACTAGAACACCACCATAGACTCACTGTCAATGATCCCTAGGGAAAAATAAAGCAAATCAATGAAGCGAGAATAGTATTGTTGGACCGTCATGTTGCCCTAGGTAAGCTGCATGAAATTTTTGAGCTTATCTCTCTTCAGGCTCTCTGGATAAAACTTGGAGAGTAGGGTGGTGTTGAACGCTTCCCAAGTCATTGGGTATAGAGCTCTACCCACTAGGCATCTACTATGCCTCTCAAGAATAATGTCATTATGTTGGGCTGCTGGGCTAGAGGGTAGTCCATAACCTTGAAAGTGCGATCTATATCTTGGAATCACCCATTAAGAATCAACAAGTCCTCATCACCAGCGTACAATGGAGGAAGATGCCCGATGACCCTTTGGAGCCAATCCTCTCCAGCACCTTTAAAGTTATGGGGGTGGGGAATCAGCACCAAGGGATGGGGCTGAACAAACTCCATCACGGCCTTGAAGGCCTCCTCCAGTCAAAATTCCCTTCCATTTATCATGAAACATAGTTACAAGAGAAAAGAGGTGTTAGGAGAGAACCTATTGTTTCGATGCAGTTATCACATATTAATTCCCTTCTAAGAAATTCCTAGTCTACCTTTTTGTTTTTCATTATGATCCCGGACTTAGAGTTTCTTGAACAAAAATACCTTTTTAGGGTATAAAACATTTCAAAATCTAGAAAACTTGTTAATCTAAAATTTTATATGGAAATAAACTTTGGTTACTAGAACTAATGCTCTAATACCAACTTGTAATACCCTCAAATTTCATAGTTGAAAATTTTCATTTGTACAAAAAATTATACACTAAAACAAGGGGGTGCTATTGTCATGATTGACACAAGACTGACCCCCAGCCAATCTCATACCAACCATAAGGGTAGAGAATTTTAAAGACATTAATTTGAGTAGAAAATAAAACCACAATGTTTCTAACATTTCATAAAGAAAATATAGTGCACAAATGTTAGAGTCAATACAGGAATAGAAAATGAGTACAATAACAACATCAATATGGGGGAAATAAAAGGATTAATACGACAATGAGAAAGTCAAAATAAGATGACTCTAGGAAACACTCTCTTGGAAAATGTCTAACAGGCCGTCACTCAATCCTGCCCAACGCATTGAAGGCGTCAAAATCATCATATGCAATATCTCCTAATTGCACAAACTCAGGAGGGGTCACTGCTCGTGGGAATGAATAGCACCCATAAAATGGCTGATCACTACACTACGTACTAAGTAAGGTAACCATGTGGCTAAGACCATAAAACATAATGGTAGATAATGCATGTAGTGAGTTACTCATAAGTATTAGATCTCATGCTAATAATTCCATTTTCACACAACTCTCTAGTTAGATCCATGCGAGTACGATAACTTTATTATTATAGCCAGCTGATCGGAAACATCCATGGTAGAACACTCCTGGCCACTATTATTTGCCGGTGGATCGGTCTCTAGGGCAAAGTGCTCCTGGCCACTATTATTATAGTGGATTAGTCTGGCCCTAACTCTCATAATGTTCCACTATAAGTGATTAGTATTTTTACCATGGCTTTTTATCAATTAAGGTTTGGTTTACTGAGCTCGAGATCCCCAACTATTATAGCCGATGGATCGAAAACACCTAGGGCAACACACACTCGGCCACTATTATTCGTTGGTGGATTAGTCTCTAAGGCAGCCTGCACCTGGCCACTATTTTTGCCTGTGGATCAATGTGGGTCTGGCTCAATAATGTTTCACTTTAAGTGGATAGTGTCTTATTCATGTCTTATTTAATAGGTATTTTCTTAATAGACATGCATACCCCACTAGACTACCTATTCTCACCCTTTCACTCTAGCTCTCCTAAAAAGCCTCATCTTATATCTTGGGACTTCTACTCATCCTAGGACTCCAAGAAATATTTCCCACCTTTCCCTTACTAACTATGAAAGACTCAAACTCTTGTGTTTGTGGATCAAGGACAACTTTCCCATGCTCCATTTTAACTCACCATCACCCTCTAAGGTATCCCTTAGAAACCCTAATCTGGCCTATGGGGCCTAACTCTCCCTAACATACATGGCACATGCCCTCTTTGCTTCCAACACCATCACCCTACTTAATCCACACCCAACATCACAACCTCACTTCCCATCCTTCACATGTGATCATGGAAACCCTAGTTGCTCACCCTAAACCATAGCACTTCTTTTTTCTTTTATGTTAGTCCCACATCACACACACTCTACCCTCCTTCCCACATGACTCATCCCCCCTTCATAAGGCACCTTCCTAGTGTTAGCCAACACTCCAACAAGTTACCATCAACTCTCCTTTCCACACATTTCTCCCACTTATGGCCTTTCCCACAAACCCTAGGTAAGTTCCTATACACACCTCTACCAACTCACATACTATTTTTTGCTCATGGACTCCAATAACGCAAGTTACTCTTCCCTCACCTTACTTAATGGTTAAATAACCTTTTCTCATGTAAATGTTACCCCCAGGAAAGCCTTGCACTTCCCATGCAAGATTAAATCTAACCTTTGATTTTATTCCTATTATCTTTTTATTTTTCCATTTATAAGTCATAAGGTAATTAGGTTTTTCTCACTTCTCTCTAATCACTCCACATTCTTCATTTCTTTTGGCACCCCACAACCTTATCATAATACCCAAGGAATCCTAGCATCAATGTCAATATTAGAACAACATTATATAAGGGCATAACACAAAATACAAGTCATATCACCCATGTTACAAATATCATAACACATATACAACTTACCTTAGCTCCATACATAGCAAGCTACACTACATGTATTTAGTCCATACCCATCTACGATAAAATAACACCACCAAACACACATAACACACAATTTGGCCTTAGATACATCCTTACCTAGATGGACACCAAGCTTAGAGCACGACTCTTACACCTTATTAGGGGAAGGGTTTGGTTCACCTATAAGAGTGTAACACTAATGTTAAATTTCCTCTTACTTTGTTTTCCTATCCCCTAATTAATTATTAGTAAAAGAATAATAATTTTAATGACAAGAAATAATAAGGTTAATATTAGCAATGACACCAACAATAATAGTAATAATAACCATAATAAGATTAATAGTAATGATGATGATGATGATGATGATGATGATGATAATAATAATAAGACTATTAATAATAATTATAAAAAAATAAATTATAATTAAGTAGAAACAAGGTTTAGGGTACAGCTACAGGTGGAGGTGGTAGTTGGGGTGGCGGTAGCGGCGACAGCATAAGGTGATGGTGGTGGTGGTGATTTAAAAAGACTGAACTTTAAGGTTGGAAAAGGGGAAGGGTAGTGATGGTTTTGAGGTGGTAGGTTTCCGAGAGGGTTGTAATGATGGTGGCGGCATGTCAAGGTAGCATCGCAGGTGGTAATGGCAGTTGTGGCCAAGGGTGGAGGAGAAGAAAAGAAGAGGAAAGAGGGGGAGAAAGAGGGAAGGAAGAGTATGGGAAGGAAGGGGAAGGTTTTCTAGGTAGAGAGGGAGGTAATAGGGGTGGTGGTTGTGGCGGAGGAGGTGGTGTATGGCAGTGAAAGCGGCAACAATAAGGTGCAAAGGGTAGCTCAAGTTGCCCACTTTGCATGAGTAGGGAGGGTAGTGCAGGGGGAGTTAGAGGCATGGAGTGGTCTTGATTGAGAGAGAGTAGTGTAAGGAAGAGGTTTGGTGGAAGTTTTGTTGATGGTGAGGCACAACGGAGGTTGGGGCTACGTCTGATAGGGTGGTGGTGGAGAGTTTTAGGGGTTTTCTTAGGATATCAAAAAGAAAAGGAAGAATAATGAGGGCTAGGGTTTTTATAGATGTGGGAGGGAGAAGAGGATAAAGGAGGATAAGGACAAGGGAGTTGGAGGGCCAAGTGGTAGTCGGTCGGCAGTGGCAGGCTGTGTAGGCTTATAGATGTGTAGGTTCATAGGAGGTAGGGGGATTTTGGCAAGGTTGTAGGGAGTTTAAGTAGGGTGTTAAGGTTGTAGAGGGATGGAGACCAATGCGGGGCTGTAGAGGGATGGGGACTAGTGCAGGGCAGTGCTAGCAGCACACCCTATAGTTTAGATGGAGAGGAAGTTGAGAAGAGAAGGAGAGTCAGGGAGAGGCATGACTACGAAGAAGCCATAAGCACCAGTGGTTGGGAAGTGAGGGTGGAGATGAGGTTATAAGGGGAAAATGGGAAAAAGGTAAGGAGAAAAGGAGGAAACTAGGTGGTGTTGGGCCACGCGCAAGGGGAAAAGAAAAAAAAAAGAGGTGGGCTAGGCTGCGTAGGGAAAAGAAGGAGAGGATTCAAGGGAGAGGGTTGGGTCATGCTAGGCGAGCCCTAGACCGGTAAGGAAGGAGAAAAAGAAAGAAAAAGAAGAAAAATGAAGAAAAAGGGAAAAACTGAAAAAAGAAAGATGAGGTAGTTAGGGTATTTGGAATTTTTTTTTAATTTTTTGAAAATAATAAAATTAGTAAAATTAAATAATGAAAATTTCTTTTTATATTAATTTAAATTTTATGGTTAAATTTTCTTTAAATCCATTTTAGTTATCAAATTACCTTAACCTCCACTAAATTAATTGCTACATTATATTCCTCTCTTTTTTATGTTAATTACTTCTATTATAATAATATTATTTTATTAAAAAAATTATATTTAATTGATCTCCCTTTTTAATCCCTATTTTGTTATTAATTCCTAAATTAAAGTTTTGGGGTATTACAATTTAGGCTTATTTAAGGAGAGTTAAGCTCAACCTCATTGTTGTATGTGTATATTATATTATATTATATATATATATATATATATATCTTAAGTGTTTGGTTGAGGGGGATGAATAATGAAATCGAGCATTTGATGAATAAAAGAGAGAGAGTAGAATATAGCTTTCTCTTTCTGTCAAGTGTGGAGTGAATCTTAGGAATAATTATCTAAAAAAATTAGAGATTTCTCTTTAAAAGTAATTTTAATATTAGAGTATATCAAAGCACAACCATTCAAACCTATTTTGCGATCAACAAACTTACTTCCTTCTCTACTTCAAGTCAACTTTGTTGAATTTCAACCTAAATTCAAAGATCCTACAATTTTGAAGATAATCATCAATATCTTACTCATAATATCATGTCTAGAAGAACATAAATTACACACTATTGCCAACCTAGTCAATAAATTTGGGCTAACCAATAGATTGGTTTGGCTCAACCAAACCCTAGAGTCCCATCAAATCATTCAATTGGTAGAGTAAGGCCAATCGATTGTTCTATAAATAGTCTATCAGCTCTAAAAAATTGGTTGATGGGTTTAAGCATAGAACAACCAAAATCACCACAAATAATTTGGTCGATTTGTTTAGCTTAACCAGTCAATAGGTTTTCCTCTAGACCACACATAATATATAATATAAACTATTTTAACTCTACTTTTTTACCACATCCAAACCATAAAATTTTCATAGAATAAAACCAATATTTAACATGCTCCTAAATTAAAGTATGATTCATTTTCAAGAAATCCACCATATTCCTTATAAATCAAGCCCTTTTTCTTAGAAATCTTAATTAATTTAATATGAATCACTAAAATGCCAAATTCTCTTGGAAGCACATAAATATTAAAAGTTTTCAAAGTACACTAACTCACATGCTTATTTCTGCCACATTTTAAAGGTAAAAATTACTTACTTACAGTTTAGCAAATTTTTCCATGAAAGAGGAAAAAAAATTAAGTTGAAAGATTTAAAATTCCAAAACCTTAAAAAAATGGTTTAAAAATAATAAATCATCAAATAACCTTTAAAAATCAAGAAAATCAAATTAGGGGAGGACAAAAAAATTTCATTTCCCAAAGAAACATAGGAAAATAGTCGGCTGAAAGCAAACTCAACTTATTTCTAAATCTAACTCTTTATTGCTTAAGAATAAAATAACAGAGAGCTAGAGATTAGATCAACATTGGATAAAACGTCTCTTAATGTTTAAAATGAGTAAACAATATCTATGATAAATGATTTCTAAAAATTCACTCTACTAATGAAGTGTTTGCTTAGATTCCTAAAATTTTTGGTTTGATTTAAAATGTTTCCTGATATTCTCATTAATTATTCTTCTGCATTACAATTTTTTGTGCACATTTAATTTTGGCATTGATTAATTTGATGATCAAATACTAGGAAACAGGAAACACCTTAACTTGGAATGAATATCATGAATCGTATTATATATCTATAGTGAAATATCCTTATAGTTTCACTTGACTCTTAATCTTTTCTATCTAATTTTTTATCCTCTCCCTCTTCTTACTCATGGGACCTAAGGAATCTAGTAGTGATATTCCTTCCCAGCATCACCATAGAGCATCTGATTGATCTTGTTGATCACACTGTATAGTTCATCCTCCTGTACCTTCTAAATCCCATACTAAAGTCACATTAGAACTAATAGATTCTACTAGTCCTCTACATAAGCACTATTTTTACTCTCTCTTATATCAATCTTACTACATTAACATTTATTGCAAAAGGGGTCCTTAAAGAGAGATATTTGTCGTTATATTTTGCATAACAAAAATTTTAATTTTATCAGAAGTTTCATGGTTTAAGATTGATTCCTTTATTTAACATCTATGTCGTTGTATACCACAATCTAGTGAAACTATTCTATAGAAATGCTATATTTGATGAAGGATATATTCACAGCAATGTGTGTGGCAATCCTATTACTTTAAAACACTCCATTTTAGCACAAATCTTTGGTCTAGTTGGTTATATTCATGAGGAGGGACCTTTCCTTCATGGTTAGAGAGTCATCCTTCCCTAGATCCACTCTATCATATATTTCTTATTGGGAATTTGAGATCTCATACTATGAGATCATCTTTCCTTTTTGTTGATAGTCATGTGCTTCATCATATGATAGGCACACTAGTCTTTCCTAATAAGGAGTTTTGGACTAGGTTTAGGATGATTGATTGGTATTTCCTTTACCTTTTTCATCAAAATAGTCATATGTGTATCACTTGCAATATCATCCTCTATATGAGTCATATGAGCAAGCATGGTCTAGCTCATCTTTCCTATACATATCTCTTTACCCTTGTGCTTAGGCACTTTTATGTAACTATTGACAATTTTAGTCCTACATATCTTGAGATAACTAGATAAGAGTCTGACATCTATGAGCCTTATGCTATCAAAATAAGAGGACTTACTCTAATTGAAGGTCAATGGATGATTCAGAGATAGAGGTAGGTACCCTCCTAGGCACCAACACCTCCTACTCCTCATTCAGATCCTGAAACTCCCTCTTTCATCAACTCATCCTTCTTAACCAGATCCTCATGTTCCCTCTTCATCCACTCATCCTCATCATCCTAAAATTAATGCACCTTCTCTACGTACTTAATGAAGGAGCATTTCTTGAGAACTCTCAATCTTCTTCTTCTCCTCCTAATGATGGATATCAAAGAAGAATTAGCATGCAGGGAGGTAGAACCAATTATGCTTGAAAATTCATATACTTCTAATGTTTTTTCAAGTCATTCTTCTTGAAGGTATTGTGTACGTTTGCAAGAAATTCATAAAGTTCATGATGAAGGAAGGTATTTGTGGTAAAAGCTAATGGAAAGGAATTAAAATATTACAAATTACAAGGAAGAACAAGGCTACAGTACTATAAAGTTTTATCATACATGATTACATCTATGTATAGCATTACTAAGTTGTGTAGCTTTGTTATTTTTGTTGTCTACTTTGTAATTCTTGAAAAATAATCATTGTAACCTTATTTGTAAGACATGGAAAATGCATTAGGAAGGTTAAGTCATTAATGAGTCTACTAATGGGCTTCTTAATAAAAAGGCCTGCAATGTTCCATTCCTATAAATACTTGTACTCAAAGGATTCAAAATTAGAGAACATTATGTCATGAAATGAAAGTGTATTCAAAACTTGGGAGAGAATAACATGTGTGTGTTTATTCTTCTTATTTTATCCTCTCTCAAGGTTGTATTGAGAATTAGCAAGGGCAATCTAGTGAGAAATAGAAGGTTCTCATTAGAGTAGTTAGATCTTGGATTAGATCTACTCAAATTCTATCAACATTTGAAGATAACCGAAGCCTAACACTTGAAGTTGAGGGTTTGGTTTCTAATTTGGATCTTGGTACTCCTTCAAACAAGATCCTAAATTGTTTTAGAATATTTGAATTAAATATTCCACATAGAAAAGTTATCAAATCCTCCTTCAAGTTGAATCTACAAGAGGTGCAAATATGAAATCAGGGATAGACCATCTTCATCACCATAATTGGAGTTCAAGTAAGTTTCTTGAATAATCTTGGTATAGTATTGTGAATGTTGATAATTTATTATTTTTTCTTATAAAATACTGTATCTTACACAATAATATTTAATAATATTTCATGGTTCTTGCATGATTCTTGGATGTTATTGCATGTTAGATTTGACATTAGGTAGTGACATTTAGTTGAATTTGTGTGCAATATTATTTCCATTGTGTATTGTGCTTGATTTGTATGTTTGTTCTTTGAATTATTTTATAGAATCATGCATGTTTAGGTGATTTGTTCTACTTATAGGACACTATTGGTGGTCCTTTATTGTGGTGAAAATTTACTAGCATGGAAAGTAGAAAACATTGGTGTTTTGGTGTTAACTGAAACTGATTGTTGTGTGCATGTGTTTGAAAGTAAACTGTGTATATTTGTAAAGAAATACTCAAAAATAAAGTGATATTTTCATGTGGTATTAATTCATATTATTTCTTTTTTTTGCATGCAATGTAACGTGAAATGTTCAAATGCACACGAAGATATTTTTAATGCTAGAGTAGGGTTTTCGAGTATAGTTTTCATGTTTTATGATAAGAGTTTTACATGTGTCATTTTGTATGTGTTTTTTCTTTTGTGTGTATTAATTTCTATTTTTATTGATAATTGTGTTTTATAAATAATTAAACTCTAAATTGGTACACAAGAATTGACTAAGAAAATATAAAGTGAAGGTGAGGAATTTGATTTTAGCCCATTAAAACCAAGTGGAATTTGAGTGATTGTGATAGAAATAATCAATCATGGAGGGGGGAAAATTTTCCAAGACATGTTTGAAGCCATTCAAAAACTTTATAATAACTTGGATTCCACTAATGCATAACTTATTTAATTATCAATTATGCAAATGCAACTCTAGAGGTTAGAGTATAGGTTAGCAGAATAAGAACTGGTCCAAAATGTCCAAGAGCATAGAGAATTCTATGGGGATAGGCTTGGAAGTGCTATTAGGTCAAATAATCAAATTAAAGGGAGGAATTTGAATTCAAAAATAGACCATGAATAAGAGTCTATAAGGAGTGGAAGTAATAGGAAGTTCCATGACCATCAACATAATTATCCTCAAAAGGAGGATAAGGGCATTAAGCTTGATCTCCCCAGCTTTGATGGTAAGTTTGATGTAGATTCATTTCTTAAGTGGTTGCATGAGGTGTAAGCTATTTTTACATTTAAATATTATCAAGATGAACAAAATAATAAATTATCAAATCTTAAGTTTAAGAAGTTTGCTAGAATTTTGTACGGTAATCTAAAGAGGATTAGGGATTGAGAAAGCAAATCTAAAATCAAATCTTGGGAAAAACTTAAGAAGAATATAAGAAGAAAATTCATTCTAAACGAATATGAACAAGATAATTACATCAAATTAACTAATCTTAGGAAATGACTACTAAGTGTCGAAGAGTATGTAAAGAAATTCGAGAGATTGGCACTAGTAAATGATATCCATGAAAGGCAAGAACAAACTTGTGCTAGATTCTTAGGAGGCCTTAATATGATTATTTGAGACAAGGTGGAAAATTATCTTTATGATTCCTTAGATTATATGACTAAAATTCCCTAAGATTTGAAAAATAAATTAAATCCACTAAGCCTCATACAAAAAAATAATCCATCCACTAAATACTACTCAAGTAACCAAACAACTAAACTTGGAGCAGGTACTTCAACTTCTACTACTCTTGAAAAGAAACTAGGAATTACTAGAGACGAAAAAAGGAAAAATAAAATTAATTAATTCTCTACTAGGTTATGTTTCAAATGTCGAGTGTTTGGACACTTCACCCATGAATTTCCTAATCAAAGGGTTTTATCAATTTAAGAAATTGAAACCATGGAGACATGTGAGGAAAATGCTAAAATTGAACCTTTTGAGGAAGCTTCTAGTGAATCCGAGGAAGATGAAAATGGTTGTTACATCTTAGAGAGATTAATTCAAGCATAAGCTACTGAACAACCTACTCATAGGGAGAAGATATTTAAAACAAAAAGGAGAGTAATAGATACAGTTTGTCGTATTATCATTAATAGTGGCTCTTGCACAAACGTAGCCAATAAAAGGATGGTTAATGATTTGGGGTTGAAAATTACACCACATCCAAAACCATATTCTCTTCAGTGGTTGAAAAAAGACAAAGGAGTCAAGGTGAACAAACCCTAATATCATTCAAAATTGGTAACTACCATGATGAGGTGCTATGTGATGTTTTACCTATAGATTCCTATGGAATTTTATTAGGTAGATCATGCCAGTATGATAGAAATGCTATTCATAATAGTATTACTAATGAGTATCTAGTTGAGTAGGATAAAAGGAATCATAAGCTTAAACCTTCAAAGAATGATAAGGACAGCATAGTCAAGAATAACAAGAGTTTGTTCTTACATGAAAAGGTTATGGTCAAATGCATTCAAGAAGAAAGGAGTTATTATGCTATAGCCATGAATAATCTCTACAAGTGGAGAGAGATAATAACAGACCTCAATTAGATAAACTCCTTGAAGAGTATCACAATGTTTTGGTAAAGAATTGCCATCTAGATTTCCACCTAAGAGAGGGATAGAACATGGCATATATTTACATCTTGATTTGTCCTTACCTAATAATCTTGCATATCATTATAATCCAAAGGATTATAAGAAGTAAGAAAAATAAATACAAGATCTCGTTGGAAAAGGGTATGTGAGGCAAAGTAAGAGTTCATGTTGAGTACTTACATTACTTTTTTCCTAAGATAGATGCTTTATCTCGTAAATCCATGATATTAGTCATGATGGATGTTAAGTTATTAGGATTTTAGATTTTGAAGGAGTTATATGACAAGGAAGAAATTTTTTTAACATATATAATATGTGCAAAGAGAGTGGTAATGTTGGTAATTATTTACTATAAGATAACTATCTCTTTAAACATAATAAATTGTGTATACATCGTTCAAGTATAAGTGATTTAATTCTCAAAGAAGTAAATGAGGGAGGTATAGATAGTTATTTTGGAGTACATAAGGCCATAGAAATACTACAAGAAAACTTCTACCGGCCACAAATAATAAAACTAGTACAAATAATTATAAGAAGATGTGTAACTTGTTAGAAAAGTAAAAATTTCTTCCATAAGGGTTTGTATACTCCTTTATAAATACCTAATCTACCTTGGGAGTGTGTTATCATGGATTTAATATTAGGATTAACATGGACGCAGAGGGGTAAGGATTCTATTCTTGTGGTAGTGGATAGGTTTTCAAAAATGACACATTTTATATCTTGTAACAAAACCGGTAATGTAACACTTGTAGCAGACTTATATTTCCAAGAAATAGTGAGGTTGCATGGGGTTCCAAAAATTATAGTGTTGGGTAGGGATGTAAAATTCTTAGGCAACTTTTGGAAGACACTTTGACACATGTTACATACTAAGTTATCGTTTAGTACCTCTCATCATCCACAAATGGATGGTCAAACTGAAGTGAATAATAGAACTCGAGGTACTTTGCTATGAGGGTTGGTAAATAAGAGTACCAAGGATTGGGATATAAAGCTTATTCATGCTGAGTTTACATAGAATAGAAGCCCTTCCAATATAACTAAACCAAGTCCATTTAAGATTGTATATAGGGTTAATCTACATCTACCCATTGATGTGTTGTCATTTAAGAGAGGGGATATAAAGAATTATATTGTTAAGGAATGAATCGAATTCTTTAGAAAAATTCATGAACAAATGAAATACAACATTGAAAAATCAAATGCTAAATATGAAGCTCATGCCAATAAAAACAAATTTCAACAAGTGTTTAAACTAGGAGAATGGGTATGGTTGAATTTTAGAAAAGATAGATTTTCAAACATAAAAAAGAATAAATTAACACCAAGAGCTAATAGTCCATTCAAAATCTTAATAAAATTTGGAAATAGTGTGTATGAATTTGAATTGCCTGAAAATTATGGAGTATCTAGGACTTCTAACATTGGTGACTTATCTCGATATTATAGTGATGCTAATTTGAGGGTAAATTCATTTCTATAAGGAGAGAATGCAGGTGCATCTCTTGAGATATCTCAATATTCTTCTTCTAATGATGGAGATCAAGAAGAATGGGCATGAATGGAAATATAACCAATTATACTTGAAAAATTCATATACTTCTACTATTTTTCCAAGTCATTCTTCTTGTAGGTATTGTGTATGTTTACAAGAAATTCACGAAGTTCATGATGGATTATGATCTTTGAGGTAAAAGGAAATGGAAAACAATTATAAGATTACAAGTTGCAAGAAAAAACAAGGCTACAAGATTATAACATATGATTACATCTATTTATAGTATTATTAAGTTGTGTGGCTTTGTTATTTTTCTTTTCTACTTTGTAATTCTTGTAAAATTATCATTGTAAATTTATTTGTAAGCCCTGTAACGTGCATTAGGATGGTTGAATCATTAATGAGGCTTCTAATAGTCTTTTTAATGAAAATATCTGCAAGGTTCCATGCTTATAAATACTTATACTCAAAGGATTTGAAATTAGAGAACATTGTGTCATAAAATGAAAGTTCATTCTAAACTTAGGAGACAACAACACGAGCCTGTGTATCTTCTACTTCTTCTTTTATCCTTTCTCATGTGTGTATTGAGAAGTAGCAAGGGTGATATATGGAGAAATAGAAGGTTGTCATTAGAGGAGTTAGATATTGGATTAGATCTACTCAAATTCCATCAACATTCAAAGATAATTGAAGCCTGAACACTTAAGGTTGAGGGTTTGGTTTCTAATTTCCATCTTTGTACTCCTTCAAACAAGGTCCTAAATTGTTGTAGAAGATTTGAAGACAATCTTCCACATCACTACTTGTATCTTTTCACAATGTTCACCCTTCGAGCAGACAGTAGTTTAGATGATTTGTCAAATAGATATACAAATGATCACTTGTGCTAGGATTATGGATGTACATTTATTGTAGATATGCTGTTGAATTGGCATTCAAGAGAGGTAGATGGATCTTATTTTTTTAGTACATGGAATTGATACTTGTGATGACCATGACTCTCATATTTCCTCACATCATATAGATCATCCTTAGGACTATGAATCGATATAATCGATTAACTCAAATGCATTTATGGAGCACATTAATCATGGTCGGTCTTACCTTAGTGGAGAGTATGCCGAGGTCTCCACTCCCATGTTAGATGTTGTTCATGATAGATATATTGAGGCCCTTGGTTCAAATGATGATGATGACTTAGATGTGGTCACATCTCATAACTACATTGCATAAGATCCTCATCCTTTAGATCTTTGACTATGAGACTTCATTTTAAAATGACCTAAAATTTTAGCACTATTTTAATAGCATATATATATATATATATATATACATACATATCCATTATTATCACTATGGATAATGGTGAAGCCTACTCTTTTTCCTATCATACATTGATAGATGTCATAAATAAGACTAATTAGGATATGACACAGCATTGCATATGTTAAACAAATAACTTGACTGCTCGAGCCAAATAGTTCATATAACACCCCAAAATTCACTACTTTTTTTTAAAAAAAAAAGCGGAAGCAATTAAAATAGGAATACTTAAAACCTGTGAATTCTGGAAATGTTACCGCCATACTTAGTACCAGACTAGTTCACTCCAGCCGTTCCAGTACCAAGTGTTAAGGCTAAAGAAGAGATTAACAATCAATTACAAAATTATTACAAACTAAACTCCAAATAATCAATAAACGGTTGTAAAATAAAATTAGAGTACGCATCAAGAAAAGTAATTCATTTCCAAAATAGAATTAAACTTACAACCGATAAAAGGTTCATTAAAATACTCAATCGAGTACTGAATCAGAAAATGGTAAATATCATACCAAAGAAATAACAAAAGGAATTAAATCGTGTAAAGAATGAATACGACCACAACACTCTCGAACTTCAAGCCAAACACGCTCAACACTCAGCCCCAACTGATATCTCGCCCACCTGCACAAATTCAGAAGGGCATACTACTCGTGGGAATGAGCAGCACCCATGAAAAGGGTGATCAGTACACTACGTACCGAGTAAGGTAACTGAACACTAAGGCCAACACATAAGCACATAATCCATGCACATTAATACCAGTGCATAATCCAAAATAACAATATAAAGGTATGTGAACAATTTCGGTAAAAGTACAGAGGCTCAATCATAGTCTAGATTAATTATTTAGTTAATCTCTTATCATAATCCGGTTCACACCATGCCTTTTATCAATACATGCGAGTAGAGGAACACCCCACTATTATAACCGGTGGGCTGGTCACATATAGATAACCACTATTATTACCAGTGGATCGGTCACAATAGAGCATCATGCCCTAACCACTATTATTACCGGTGGATCGGTCACATATAGGGTAGAAACCCTAACCACTATTCCTAACCGGTGGATCGGTTTGGTTCCTCCACGCATGGTGTTCCACTGTAAGTAATTAGTATCTTTTAAGAGCTTTGATGATTCTGGTTTGTGTTTATTGAGCTCGAGTCACCCCACTATTTTTACCGATGGGCCGGTCACATATAGGACCTCATGTCCTAACCACTATTATAACCGGTGGATCGGTCACACGTAGGACTACGCGTCCTAACCACTATTCCTAACTGGTGGATCGGTTTGGACTCGGCTCAATAATATTCCACTTCATATGATTAGTATCTTTAGTATCTTATTTAAAGGCTTTCACCTTAGACATGCATGAGTCATCACACATCACAATCATAAAATTCCACCATCATAATTACACTTTAATTACTACATGCACATGATAATGCAAAAACCCTAATCAGCCACCACAAACCTCAATTAACCACAACAAACCATAGTTAACCACTCCAAACCCTATTCAACCATAACAACCATAATTAGCCACTCCACGCCTTAGTTAATCATAGAAACCACAATTGTCCACTCCAACCCTAATTAATCACAACAACCCAGAGTTCATTACTCCAAACCCTAATTCAATCTCTTACATATCCTCATAATGCTCCACATACTATTTTTCATCCAAAATAGTTCAACACCCGAATAATACTTACATTACCTTCCTTACATCCCAAATTAACTTCCCACACGTAAATTTCATACCCATGCAGACATTAATCTCCCCATGCAAACCTTGGCATCTTTTTCATGCAAACCCTAAAATTCCACGTGAAACCCTAAATTCAACCATGCAAACCCTAATACCGTCATCCAACCATCAATGCCAACATGTAAACCCTAATATCACCAAACAACTATAATTACCACCATACAAACCTTAGTAACATCATACAAACCCTAATACCACCATATAACCATAAATACCACCAAATAAACCTTAGCAACACCATTCAACCCACAATTCTACCATATAAAACCCTAAATTCAATCCATAGCAAAACCCAAGATTTGTCCACATAATACAATTGATTAGATTCTCCCCTTTCATAACCACAATTTAGATTCTCCCATACAAGACTATAAGTTAGATTCTCCTACATAAAATGATAATTTAGAATCTCCCAAGTAAAACCATAATTTTGATTAATTGGATTTCCCCCAAACACATCATAAATTAGATTCTCCCAATCAAATCATAAAGTTCTCCCATATAATATCATAAATTACATTCTCCCAAATAACATCATAAATTAGATTCTCCCTAACAAACCGTAAATTCAATTCTCCCATCTAACATCATAAATTATATTATCTCCCACGAAACCCTACATTTCCCATATAACATCCTCACATTCATGTCTTTTAGGTCACATGCAAACACATATTATTCCATACACATAGTACACATGTCATATAGCGACACAAAAGCATGCTTGGACTCCATGCCATACCAAATATGCAATAATTACAATAATAACATAGGATGCATAACATACAAGGAACACAATGCACATTAGCACACAAAAGGCCTTAGCACCCCTTACCTGAATTGACACCGGTCTTGGAGCACGTTCCTACGCCTCCTTAGGGCTAATAACATATTAATAAAATAACCTTAACAAAATTCTAACTTTTCTAAAGACATAAAAATAATAGAGATATTATAAACCTTAATAATATAGGGTTAAAGACTTTACCCTAATAATAATAATGATACTAATATAATAATATCAAAGATAATAAAACTAATATCAAAGAGAATATAAATAATAATAATAATAACAACAACAACAACAACAACAACAACAACAACAACAACAATAATAATAATAATAATAATAATAATAATAATAATAATAATAATATAAGCTTTAAAATTTAAAGTGGGGTTTCGACCCTACTTATAACTAATGACTTACCATTTATTTAATATTAATAATAAAATTAATAACATATATAATAATATTGAAATAATAAAGATAATGATAATATTATTATTAATGGTTATAAGAATAGTAGAAATAATAATACTAAAATAAATAAGTGTGAATGTTAACACAAAATTAGGGCCTAAGATTTTCCAGAATAAATAATAAAATGTTAATAATAATTATTCTAATAATAAAATAGAATTAAAATGCAATAAGGCTTCAGCCTTCAACATAAATAATAATAAAACAATAATACTACTAATAATAATCATAAAACATATTAAGAATATAAATATTAAGAACAATAATAATAATGGTATTTACATACAAATAATTGAAATAAATTAAGTCAAGGCTTATAATAATATGGAAAATGGTTGAGAGGGTCTAGGGTTCAACCCTAGTCTGGTGGAAATAGGCGGCACCGGCGGTGGTGCACGGCGGCGGTTGCGGCCGAAAAAAAATAGAAGAAAAGAGGGAAAGATGGATGTTGGGAAAAAGATAGGGAGAATTGTGGTGAGATAAAAGGTGTTTATGGTTTCCCAGGAGGAGAGGGACAAAATGATAGCGGTGGTACAGCCAAAGGTGGCGGAGCACGGCGGTGGACGGTGGTTTAAGGTTTCGGGGTAAAAATTATGGCGAAACGAGCAACCAACTTTTGCATGGTTATGGAGGCTCGTGAAAGAAGAATCGAAGGTTGAAAATGGTTTGGTTAACTAGATGGTGTTGCAGGGAAGAATTTGGCATGCGGCGGTGGCGTTGAAGTTGGTTAACGGAGGTGGAAGAGGCGTCTTAAGTCACGGTGGCCGGCACTCGGGCTTAGGGTTTCGGGGAAGAACAAACTCAAAAAACTCATAAAATCCAGCTATTTATAGATTTTAGATGGTATAGTAGGGTTTTGGGTGTCTTCAGGAAGTTATGGGGTGCGAGAATTTGGGCAGCCGGCGGCGGAAAACGGTCGGCTAACGTTTGAGTTATTTCGGAATTTCACGAGGCTGGGGAAAGGAAACGGGAGAGATTTAACGTCCAATAATTAAGAAAATTTATTCGTTGATTTAAAAGGAAGACAATGAGGCAAGAAACGGCCGGTATTAATCACCGTAGCAGGAGATGCCATTGATGGCGGCCAACGTTGCAGCGTCATCGACGGAGGAGGGAGGAGGAAGAAGAAGATGGCTGGCAGGGCGGTTCGCGAAGGAAAAAGAAAGAAAGAAAAGGAGGAAGAACTGGGCGGTTCGGGCGTTGTTGAGGGTGCGACTAAATGGAACGCTGTGTTCCCACGAAATAACGAACGGAACGCTGCACAGAGAGGGGCGGAAGAAGGGCAACGGCGCGAGGGGTAACAGATTAGATGAAACGGTGAGTTTTGGTGGAAATGTTAGCAAAACGGGGCGTGGCGACGTCAGACGAAGGACGCCGCGCGGGCTGGGCTGAGGAAGGAAGAAGAGAAGAAAAGAAGAACAGGGTCGCGCCAGGCCCAATCGGGGAAAAGAAGAGGAAAAAGAAAAAGAAGAAAAAGAAAGAAAAAGGTAAGGAAAAAGGAGGAAAGAAAAAGAAAAAGGGAAAAACGAAAGGAGAAAAATAATTAGGTTAGGGTCAATTAAATTAATCTGAATATTTAGAATATTTAAAAATAATAATATTTAAATAAAATAATATTTAAATCCCTTTTTAGGCTAAATTAGGATTTTTAAAAGATTTTCCATAAATTTATTTTAATTACAAAACACCCTAATTTTCTTCCATTAATTTATTTATAAAATTAACATTAATTTGAAACTATTTTCTCCTCATTATTTTAAATAAAATAATTTATTTAGTTAATTTCTAAAATAAAATCCTTAATTAGCTAAAATACCTAATTTCTCTTAATTAACATACTTATAAATTTATTCTTGATTTTCCCTAATTAATTTCCCTTTTATTTTAATCAAATAATTTATTTAATTAATCTTTATGATAAAACCTCATTTAAATATAATATTTAAGATTAGAATTTTTCGGGGCATTTTAGTTCATGAGCTTACATTTCACCTATCTTACCTCATTTTCTAATACATTTTACAACATATGTTTATATATGTGCTACCTTGACAATATGATATATGGGTGTTGCTTCTAATAATAACAAGTTTTTCATGCAACATCTTCTCATTATAAGTGATATGTCTTGAAATATCGCAAATCCTTCACTTATTATCTCTTAAGATAATGTGAAATATATATATCATGATCATATATTTCATATGAGTCATATGCCATGCATAAATTGATAAAATTGAAGAAACTAATGATTTTATTGGCTGACTATTTTAAGCAATTATACTTTACAAAAAATGAGTCTTAAGGTTCAAATATTTCTTAAGCATGTTTTCTAATATTATATATGCTAATAAATGCCTTCACTTTTATTCCTACTTAACTAGACATGCTTGTTTATGCTCACAAATGATTACAAGAGTTTTATATTCTATATGAGCGTACATGACACTCTTACTAAAATTTAACATCATTTATCAACTTCCATGTTTTTACTTGAAAAAATAAAATCTAGGAAGTGACATTTGTTAGGAAACTACGTTTTTGATGTACACATATTCTCCCTCCTTCTCCTTCTTGGTTATAAATTGAGAATCAATTCATGGATGACTTTGTAATTATTTCTTATAACTTAATTGCCACTGAAGTGTGAATGCTAATGCTTAATTATAATAATTTGATATTTCATTCCACTCATATATATTCCATGAAATGAGAAGTGCTTAGGACATGTTTCCTTTTCTATCTTTACATCCATACATCTATAAAGTGTCTCCTTTTAATGACTAAATGATCATACTTGATACAAAGGGATGTCTTGTTATGTTTTGAAATCGATACAATTGTCATGCTCACCAATTCACCTTGTTTTTGACATTTTGTTTCTTGTGTTTATGATTCATACTATTTTTATTCCCTTATAATTCTCATCCATTAATTACTATAAAATGGAAATAATTAATACAATATGGGCATAATAGGGAGTTGAGACACTTCCTTGCTTGAGTAAACTAGTGCATAAATAATATGTGGCCTAAATATACTTATTTTAGTCTTACTTTCGCATAATCAATTGCAACACTAAATTTCTCATATGTTACTTAGACATATTGATGAGTTCATATTTTGACACATTTTATACCCTTATAATCTTAGTTTTTGGTAGTTTATTTAACTAATATAGGGGAATAATTATTATTTTATGCTTAAGTGGTAAAAATTGCATAAATTTTATTATTTGAGCTAAAATGATATAAATTAAGTAAATTTAGAGCAAAATAATATTTATTAATTTTTATTAATTTTATTTTGCAGGTTTTTAAGTAAAAAAAAAAAGAGAAAAAAAATAATAAGACCTTTGGACCAACGGCCGAAGGCCGAAGGCCCAAAGGTCTGTAACAAGATCAACCAAACGGAGCCGCACGAAATGGGAAGAAGAGTCAGCTGGGCAGGGCTGACGTGGCAAGGCACAAAATTTTTATAAAAGAGGCAGCGAGTGTGCGACAGACAGAGAGAGGAAAAAAGCAGCCTCTGCCGTTAGGCGGCAGAGCCACAGCGCAGCAGGAGATGTAGGGGAGCAGGAGGAGACAGAGCCGTCAGGCTCTGTCAGGGCGGACGAGAGAGAGAAAAGGCGGCAGAGCCTTTATAGGCTCGGGAGAGGCTCGGGAGAGCTTTCAGCACACGCCGCACGTCACGCAAAGGAAGGTGCCTCACGGAGTTCGAGGCACAGCAGCGCCTTCATCAGCGCACGTCAGCCGCCGGGCGAAAAAAGAAAAAAAGAAAAGAATTACCGCACGGAAATAAAGGCCGAGAAAGGAAGAAAAATTAGAGGAAGGAATTAATACCCGATAGAATTTATTTCAGATAAAATTTATTTTTATCTGAATAAATTCTTGATCTTTAATTCAAAATTAATTCCGGTTATTTCTTTCCCTTATTTTTAATCTATATTGTAGATATATATTTCTGTGTAATTAATTCTTTAATTATGAGTGGCTGATTATTTATTGTTAGGGAATAATTTGAAACCCTAGATTATGATTTGAATTATATTTTTATTTTCTTTGTTTCGTGAGATTGTTTCTTGACTCTAAATTAATTGCTATCGTTTATATGTATGATTCTGTCCAGTATAATTTATTTGGTGCATGCCTTGTTCTGGTTCCTCATAAGTGACAGTATGTAGGATTATTTGCCTGCTAGGTGGCCATCTAAATATACTAGAATTTATATGTATAAATTGCAGCTAGGTTAGATAACAATTCACCTAATCGTTTTGTGATTCTAACCGAAGTGGTAAAACGTTTCGATACGTGTGGGTCAAGAAAAGGAAATACAGCTAGACATGCTTTTTGTACTAGTCTGGGTACTTAGATTGACAGTCTTCCACTTACACTTAATGCATTAAATCTAGTTAAATATAGGAGCCGCTTGTTGCTGCTATACTGCTAGTATTTAATAGGGTTAATATTGGCGCTTTGTCGTATTAATTTAATTAAGGGAAGTAATATAAGGTGTATAGACCTGCTTTTGGTGTGCAACTTGGTCGATCTCTTTCTCACGATTAAAAGATGACTTAGAAATAAATATTATATTTTCAACCTAATCTAGTGGTGGATTTTTATTTCCCTAACATATTTCTCCTATCTGCTAGTTTCCCATTATTTTCCATTATTTTCATTATTAGTTTATTTTATTTCTTTTATTATTTTATTATTTTGATAAACCCCCATTAGTATTTTTCTTATTTATTTATTTTAGGTTATTTAGTGTTTTTATTGTATTTATAGTTTAAGCTAGTTAGATAGAGGTGAGCCCTCTCAATCCCCGGTTTAGAACGATACCCTTATTTACCAGTGCTACATTTGACAACAAGAGGGTTTAAATTGCGTGCCGGCTACGGTCGCACCACATATACATGCAACTATGATATTCTTTTTCACATCATTTATGGTTGTTAATTTTATACTACTTCTTAATTACATGTGCTTCTATAAGCTACGCCTTGGCCTCTACTAATGTTATTAACTCTTAAGTGATGTTATGCTCCTATATGATTTGATCATAAACATTCACTCTTGAGATAATTGTAATGTGACATTTTACCTAAATGCTTCTACAAATCTTATCCACACACAAACGTTTCTATTTATTATCTACGTTGATCGATACAACTCTGAAATTAATTGATCACATGATTTCATTGCCATATTCACTTATGATATCTCATTTCAAAAAGTATCCTTATGATACTTAAATGTATTACTTAGTACAAATGAGCGATACTCTTCCATTTCATTGATGTGCTTTTCTTGATCTCTAATTCATCATATTATTGACAAGTTACTCATTGAATGGATCTTTCTTCACATTCCTTATATTCCTTATGCTTTATGTCCACCATAAAAAAGGGGAACATATGATAAGATATTGTTTCTTAACTCTCAAGATGAAATTATCATTGCATTATCATGTTGATTTATGTTCATGTTAAGGGACGCTCTCATATATTTGCATAATCCTTATCACGCTCACCCTCTTATTTGTTAACTTAGTTGGATTTATGGAACTCTAAAATTTATTTTTTCATATCATTTTTTTTACTTCAATATCTTTATGAATCATTAAATACTCTATGCCTTATTTCTATAAATATAATAATAATAATGAAATTTCATGAGCTTTAGTGATATCATATACAAGTTATTTCCATGAATCTTGATACTCATATCTGTACTTCCACTACTTATGTTGCTTAAGATAATAATATCTTAAGTGATCATATTGTGATCGTAATCTTAATGCGATGATATGCATACCCTTAGGGAGAGCATATTGTTTTGCTTGATAACTTATGCTATTACCCTAGCCATAACTTAAAGGAGAGATATGTTATATTTGATTCATCCATATTATTCATTGATAATATTGAGTATGAATGACCTCCTTCTACTTTAGTAGAGCATGTGCATATCTTGAGGGGGAGTTTCACTCCATATGCACTTATCTTTTAACAGGAGATCTTATTTGTCGAAGCACTTTCCTTTTGTTGATGACAACAGGGGGAAAGAGGGTGAAAATATGTTATGTACTGACATTTTTATCATGATGCTACCATTCACATGATACTTGTTTGATTTTATTATAAAATGGCTAATATATGATCCATAAGATTTGGGAAAAAGTATTGATTTTCACTTTCACATCTTTATACATCATCTCTCAATATATTGGCATCTTTTTGTTTGTCCTCATCAAAAAAGGGGAGATTGTTGACCTCATAGGTCAATCAACCTTTTTCTTATGATAAGAAACTTAATTATAAATTTGACCTATTTTGTTAAGTGTGCATATATTTCATAGAAAAAAGTGAAGTAGTCAACACTTAACTATGTTAAGGAGTGCTAAGGAGATTAAGTTTACAAATCATATCCCAAGAAAAAGCTAAAGATCAGAAAAGAGGAAAAAATAAGACTCTAGCTTCATGTACTTTATTTTCATATGTATAATACACAAACCATAAAGAGATAAGCAAGTCTGATCAATATACAAAGACTCTAGCTTCAAAGAATATCTTACAGCCTTAGGTTTTATGTATATATGATTTATATATTGAGCACTTAGAGTTTTCAATGATTTGATATTTAATCCTATTTAAAAATAATTTTGAAAGATATTAAAGTGATTTCATTCATTAAAAATTTTCCAAGTATTTGTCCAAAATATTTTCTTAAATTGATTTTATTTTAAGTAGTTTTGCATAAGATCTAACTTGTAAAATTCACCATAAATTACATAGATATTATATTTAGGTGAATAATATTTCTTTTAAAATCTTACAATTTCTACTTTACATATATAAAAAAGACAGCACTCAATTTTGATCTCTTTAGATCAATTTATGTTATTTTTTGTAAAGGTGTGTAATATTGAAAACTAGTCAATCAATCCACTAGTTTCAAACCCATCGACTGGTGTGGGCATTTTTGAGATTTTCTGCACATTATAATTCAATTGTTTGAGTACTTTTTACACTAACAGCTAGTGCTGATTTTTTTCATCGTTTAGTACTATAAATAAGAGTTGTTAGACTTTAATAAACATAAATCAAGCTAGCACAACTCTTCTAAAATCATCTTTTTCACATCTTACAAAGAATCAAATAGAGTTTTGATTTTACAATTTCAAATCCAAATCAAACTTCTCAAGTGCCTAATTTTTTCTTCATATTTAGATAAAGTGCCCATATACTTGTAATTATTATTTCTATAGCTAGATAAAAATCTTCACTACCAATTACTCACTTTCATATGTTATCTAGTAAAGAATCTTATTGTATTCATTCAAACTCATCATCTAAAACATAAGTGAAGAGTCGTGCGTTGTCTAGCATTCTAATGGGAGGTCATTAAGATTGTAGTCTTATAAACCTAGAGAAGATAACTAAGTAAAGTGTAAATCATTTCCTAGAGGGTCATTAAGATTGTAGGCTCATAAACAAAGAGAGAAATGATTATCATCAAACACACACTATAAATAAAGAGAGATACAAATATAAAAGGTAAAACCTTTTGGTAGTAGATATAGAGAGACTTTGTAGAGTTTTTTAAACTACTATAAATCACTTATTTATTGTTTGTCATCCTTATACTTATTTCTCACAAAATTTGAAGTTGAAAGTATTCTTACAAAAAAATCTATTCACCCCCTCTATAGTATCTATACGGTCTTTTAGCAATAATATACACATCAAAAGGTTACTACAATAGAAAAAAATAACTAACACCCCCTAACCATCTTATGAAATCCGTTAGTAGCCTTGTCTATGCCAACTTCAACCTATTTGATGTAGGAGCAAAAACTCAAGAATTGGCTTTCATAATAATGGACCCAATTATTCTTCATTTTAAAAGTGTCTCCCATAAATTTGAAGACCAACGAATGGTTACGTTGCTCGAAACATAACAAACAAGCAATTAAATATCTACGTGCATGTGCATGGCATGCAAGGAGGGAGTATTCACGTCCATGAGGAGGAGGTAGGAAAGATTTTCAAGCAATATTAAGTTGTTTAGCTAATTTATTAATTGAGTAATAAAATAGGAGGATAAAGTTAGCATAAAGTTAGCATAAAAGTAGCATAATATCTTTTAGCTTGGAATCTTTTGGAATATGCTTTAGCTAGTGGTAGAAAGGTTAAATTATTCATAAATGTCGAGCATATGGCATGTATTATGATTATTGAATGAAGAATTGAAGTTGAAGCTCAAAATTGAATGAATTATGTGTGAGTTCAAGCTCAAACAAATCAAATATGTGTGAATGGTTTGGCTTAAAAGTTTTAATATCTTCGTTTATGTGAATTAGAGATTAATCCATATCCTTTCTACTAATCTTAATCCATATTTTCCTATCCTAATTACCATCAAATTCGTACTCTATTTCGTGGCTAAACAAAATCCTAAATGGACATACCAAAACTAAAACCCTAAAACATTCATTTGAAACCCTAACCATCCATACCAATCAAACACCACCTTATTTCCTCATCTTTGAACCAAACCCTAACCCTAAACCACAACTTTAACCATCATCCAAACCCTAACCTTCAAAACCTCATTATCATCATCTCATCATATTCAAATCACATTCATCATTAATTCATCGCCATTGAATTATCATCACCATCAACGAATCACAATCATCATTTTTCTACCATAATTTGAACCACCATCATCTTATTTACATCACTTTCGGAACTTTAGTCTTTAAAATCACCATCACCGAGCCTTTATTATCTCATCCAAACTCCATTCGAACCATTAGATCCACATAATTGAAGATAACATCCTCCCACACACATCATTGTCACTCTTAAAGTCCACTCATCTCGATATTTTATCTATTCCCTAACATCATTAATGGAAAGTTAACTAACAGATATTCTATGGTAATCAAGGTAGATACTCAAGGGTATGCTATGATGAAATCTCCACTCGTCATCTATGACCATTAGCTCTCTGGCAATATGATCATAATCCCATACAAAAACCTCACCCTTAATAAATCTTAGGTGTGGTGCATCAGTATTGTTGACAAACAAATCAAAATAACTAGCTAATTCCCCTGACCATGGCTTAATTTGAGGTAATGTCAAAAGAAAATGATATGATCTAAAATGGAATGAATCGTAGTATGACCTGCTCAAGAACAACCAATGAAGCTCCTCATATATGTTGAATCAAGTATGGTGCATAAATATGTTGAATGTATGTACATGATAAGCAACTGCACCATCTCACTAGTCCACTAAAGAGAAAAATCACTAAATAATGTTATTAAGATTATAGTCTAACTTTTTAAATTATAGAATATGTGACACTCCTTCACAATTTTTAACGCGCTATAATCAAATCATGTGTCTCTAATGCTAGCCAACCTCATTTTTTTAATTAATATCAAAGGCATCAATATTATCATGCTTGCATAAACATATATAGAGGCAAACACAACGTGTAACCAAAACACATAACAACACAGCAACAAAGGCCAACAAACAGCAAAAAAAATATATCATACAAATAATAATACACTTAATACCTACTAAATAACATGCATGCATTTATGTAGTTATCATGAAAGAAAAAGAAAAAAAAATATACCTATAGCTAAGCAAAGGTTCTCAAGGTAGCGAGCTAGTCTACAAGGTTAATGTTCGCTGTTGTGGTTGTAGGAGACACAAATGATGGGGAATAGTTGTGATAGGGAGGCAAGAGCTTAGGCAGGAGGCAGATGAATGGTGGGAAGGGATGTGGTAGAAACAGCAGATGGGACATACAACCTATGAAAGAAATAAAAATGACAACAATGAGGATAGGAGAAGGAAAATAGTCCTCAACAAGCAAGAGGAAGGCATGATGGACCTAGAACAACAAAAAAAGGACAACTGTTAGGCAAAACGAAGATATTGAGAGAAAGAGAGATTTCAAATTTCTCTAAAAGATGTAAATGATCAAGAGTGAAGGAAGGGGTATTTAACGCACTAGGTTCGATAATGGTTATACATATAACCGTTATCCAAACTTGTTTTAATAATGGTTTTAGAAATAATCATTATTAAAACTTGGTGGCATTTTAGTATTAGTAATGGTTAATTTAAAATTGTTATCAAAATAATTTATGCTTTAATTTTAATAACAGTTAATGTATGGAACCGTTATTAAAACATGCTCTGAATTCCTACCCCCAAATTTTCATGTTTTTGTTAACGATTTTTATCAAGCAGTCATTTATGTGGCATTATTAATTGTTGATTTTGTAGTAGTTTGGTTCCTATAATATTCAATTGGTTAACCCAACCCACCAATTAGTAAGCCTACAGAGACCATGATCCTACTCTCTACATAAGCCTATTGACTGGTTGGGTAGAACCAATCAACTGGTCAATGAGTAGTTAATAAGTTTGCCTAAACTAATTGACCGGTTCCATTGATTTGTGTGATTTGATTCCTTTTAATTTGGTTATGCTTTAAGGCTATACATAGGATTACCCTATTATTATTAAAAGGATAAAATATATATTTTTTCATGGATTAATGACCTAATAAATGGATTAAATGGATCATGAATTATGATGTACTCGAGAATTATGGCAAAGGCTTAATGGGTGTACCACTTGTGAAATGTGATGTTCTTTGACAAACGGTAATAAAGCACAATAGGTGCTTAAATAAAATAATATGATGGGTATGAATAACATTGATTAAGGATAAATGCAAACCCGCACATGGTTGGCAAATGTAAAGGAGATTGATATAGAATAGGCGTGTGAATGTCTTACTTTCTCTTTGTATATGCTTTGTGTGATCACTTATCCTCATTAATAATGTACTAATCACATAAAGAGAGAGACAATCAATTTGTGTATGGGTCTAGGGTACCCGATCAACAATTAGCTATCAGGGGTTAGTCTACTTTTGAGCGTTATGGAAACTTTAGGTTTTACCTTTAGGCAGGATCATAGAGGTCCCTTTGCTTTATCTACTCTAGACACTAATGATCTAGTAGGGGGTATTGATAATAAAGGGTCTATTTATCTAGGTAGTTAGCTTTATCCTAGACTTATATCCATTCTTGTGATTGGCTTCAGCCTATACTTATGACTACTTTGGTGATTTTCTTTGGTTGTACTTTATATACCTCGGTTTAGATAGGATTCCATAGTATGTGAGACTATGGGGTGGTGTACAATACATCACTTGATGATAAAAATTGTATGATAAGTAATTGGATAATCAATTTGGACAAGGAATAAGCAGATAATAAATAATTAGATAATGATGGAAACAATGGTTTGAAAGACCAAAAAGGATATAAGTTATTTTGTACACTTGTATGATTACTTAAATGACCTATTGGTTAATAATTGGAAAGGTTGACTAGATGTTGACCTATATCGACAAAAAGATAAGGAAATAGTATAATCTAATCGGTTGAGTAAGTTGGAAACTAACCCTAGTGGTTGTCTGAAGCATTTTTTTCAAGTATATGTGTGATTACCTATGTGATTATAATATGAAGATTAGCATGATATATTCTATATTCTCTAAGTTATTCATGATAGTATATTCTAGTGCAGCACTACCTTTATGCACATAGCATTAGCATGATGCATGTTAAACATGATATCCCTATTATGTTAGAATTTGCATACTTGTGCTTCTCGTTGAGGAGGTAACTTGCTCAGTATTTAGTGTACTGATAAGCCTATTTGTTTATCCACCTACTCATTCCCACGAGTTGAGGCTCATGTGCAGGTTTCTAGGAATTACTACTAGTGGACCTACCTCAACTTAGGGCTCGAGGCTCGAGAGAGTGGAAATTAGGATATATTTGTCTTGTCCAAGATGGACCATGGTTTTGGGATCACACCCTATCTTATTTTCTAGCTAATGTAGCCTGTATTCCAACCTATCATTTCCTTATATTTGACTTGGTCGGTGACCATTGAAGTCCTTAATGTAAACAATCTTTTTTTCTGCACTCTATTTTAAATTAGATGGTTGGTTTTAGCCTTGTTTGTGGTGGATGTTTATGATATGAATCTCCAGAATTTGTATTTAATTAATTATGTTAATTGCTATAAATCATTTTATATTTATAATTGTTTTTCTTATTGTGTGCTTGATTAGGGAGAATTAATGCAGCACATGGAGGATGGACTTAAAGTTGTTGTAGCTGCTGAGGTTTTGTTGCAGAAATTTATTTTAAGATATGAAATCCCATGTGATGCATTCGCCGGCAAAGTTGGCTAATGGGGATTAAGTTGGCTATATAACCCGCCACCCGATCCATGGTTCATGGGTTAGTTGGACTGTGGGTTAATCATCCCTTAGTAACCATAATTAGCTAAATTATTCTTAGCTAATGGGAATTGAATGTATAATAATTTATTTGTAATTTTGGGGCATGAAGTTGTAATTGTTTTGGACTGTTTTGATTGTTTCAGCCGTCGACCCACCCTTTGTTTATTTGGGCTGATTGTTTGGCTGGGTATGTAGGGCCTGCGTTATGTATTTGTACGAGTCTTGTCGTATTGTAATCCATATAAATATGGCCTTATACAGAACTTACGGGACACTTTTGGTTGAATGAAAAGTTGAATCTGATTCTTTCTCTCTCTTGAGTTCTCTCTCGCGTTTCTCTCTTGCGATCCTCTCACTCGCACTTTTTTGCTTCTTCTACTTCTTTTCTTCAATCACTTCTTAATCATTCTTACTTTTCAAATTCAGTAGCCATTCTAATACTACGCTATGAGTTCTTAGATCTTCCTTTGGGAAATTCCTTAGGCTGATCTCGATGAATCGAACCCCGTGCTCAATTATACTTTGATCCTTTTTGAGAAACCCTAACTGGTTTCTATCATTTGGTATCAGAGCCTTGATTATTCGAGTGCTCATGGTTTAATTGTTTGTTACTACGTTCTTTTTACTTTTGGTTCATTATTTGTCGGTTTTGCTAACCCATATTTCTAAAGTGCAAAATTTAGGGTTTGCGATTGACGAAGGAATTTGAAGGATTCTGTCGTATTTAAGCTGGCAACCGGAGTGTTGCATTTGCTCTTTCAAAATTTCTTGGAAAAACCCTAAATCGCTTGGAAGATTTGTCGGTTAGGGTTTGGTCAATAACTTTGAATCTTGACAACTCTTGAGAAATACTTCCCGACTGGTAAATTCGAGCCTTATTTTGTTACGTACTGCAATCTGTGGTAACTAATTTACAAATTCTTTTCGAGATATTATTCTATCACAAGTAATAAGTGAACAGGAGAAATAACTGGCGAACCTTTTTGGTTTGGAAAGGAGTAAGGGCTCCAATAAGAGGGGTCCTCTTTAGTAATTGGATTACTTGTTTTAAGTGCTCGCGGTAATATCATTTCTTTCTTAAGCTATCTGTTACTTTCGACTCAATACTTACCTGGAATTACTGTATAGTCTGTGTTGCTGATATATCTTTGATATTATTTGATACTATGATATTCTTATAATTAGATCGCTTAATTACTGTCTGTTTAATTTCTTATTAAAGCAAATTGATCTTGTTGGCTATCTGTAATTGTGCTTAATTGAGTATAATAAGGAAAATTTAATAATGTCTAACAACGGACAATCTGTTAATCAATCTGTTTCCATTTCTAGTAATGATTTATTAGAAACCCTAAGGACGTTTCAAGAACAAATGACTGCTCAATTTTTTGTGTTATCTGCTAACTTAGAACAAAGAATAGGAGAACAAGAAGTAAGAATTAATGAATTACAACATACTAGAGTCGAAACTCACCAGGTAGGGGTATTAGGAAGGGCTCCTATGGACCCTAGGATCAGAATTCCACCCATAGCTAATGTAGAAGAATTAGAGGACCAAGTATCCAACAATAGTGATAGGAGACCTAGGCAGAATAATAGACAAGAAAGGGATTTAGACTTAATTGATAGGAACCTAAGTAATCTCAAGCTTAGTATACTTGGGTTCAATGGCAGAAATGACCCTGATTATTATTTTGAGTGGGAAAGGAATATAGAGTTAGTATTTGAATGTCATAATTACTCCGATGATAAGAAAATTAAGGTAGCAACAGTAGAGTTTACTGAGTATACTTCCTCTTGGTATCATAATCTCGTTTTAACTAGACATAGGTGTGGAGAACCACCCATACAAACATGGGATGAACTTAAAATTTTGATGAGGAAAAGATTTATTCCAAGTTATTATTATAGGGAATTACATAAAAGGTTACAAACAATAAGTCAAGGAATGAGGAAAGTGGATGAATACTTTAAAGAATTAGAAGTTTTGATAATTAAAACAGGAGTTATTAAGGATGATGACGCTACCATGGCTAGATTCTTGAGTGGGTTAAACTCTAAGATAGCTGATAAAGTAGAATTATATCCTTGTGGGACTTTAAGTGAAATGGTGAATATAGCTACTAAGATAGAGATTCAGATAAACAAGACCAGACAATATAAGCCCCCTTGGATTGGGATTAAGAGTACAGTGCGAAGGAATTTTGGGGGAACTACTTCTGAAAATTAGAGGAATAATGGGAGATTTGAGTCTAGAGGTAGAAACAATGATGCAAAGGTAGGAGATAAGATTAAAAAGGGTAGAAATGTAATAACAAACCCTGTGAGTGGTCCAAACAGAACTAGGGATATTAAATGTTTTAGGTGTGGAGGATTGGGACATATAGCTTCTGTGTGCCCAAACAAGAGGAATATTTTAATTAGGGAATTTGGAGACATAGAATCTGAATCTGAGGAGGAAGATTTGGAGACTAGTTTTGTTAGAGAAGATACTAGTGAGTCAGAAGAAGAAATAGAACTACCAATAAGTATAGATCTTTTTGTAGTGTGCAGGGCTTTAAACAGTAACAAATTACCTGATTCTAATGCAATACAAAGAGAAAATATATTTCATACTAGATGTTTGATCGATGATAAATGTTTTAATATGGCTATAGATAGTGGTAGTTGTATCAATGCTACTAGTACTTTATTAGTGTCTAAGTTAGGATTACCAACCACTAAACACCCAAAACCATATAGACTACAGTGGCTTAATGAGTTAGGTGATGTAAAAGTTAGTCAACAAATTTTAGTAAATTTAAAATTAGGAAAATATGAGGACTCTATTTTGTGTAATATAGTTCCAATGCATGCTACTCACTTATTATTAGGCAATATGATAGGAGGGTAACACATGATGGTCATAAAAACAGATATACTTTACATAAGGATGATAGGAAGATTGTTTTAGCACCAATGACTCCAAAGGAGATTTTGGAAGACCAAATTAAAATTAAGTCTGACTATAAGGAACTATCTAAGCAGAATTTGGAGACTAAGGTTAGTTCAAAAGAAATTAAGGGAACATATGGATTTTATGCTAAGATTAAAGACGGAGGAAAGGCTATCAAAAGACAGATAAATGTGTATTTGATGGTTTATAAAGAGTGTTATGAGTGTCAATTAGGACTAAGTAAGGAAGTACCTGTTGCTGTGAGATAATTATTGGAAGACTATAGTGAGTTGTTTCCTGAGGACATTCCTAGTGGATTACCTCCATTAAGGGAAATAGAACATCAAATAGATTTTGTTCCAGGAGCTGTTATACCAAATAGAACTGCTTATAGGGCTAATCCTAAAGAGGTTAAGGAATTAAAAAGGAAATTTTCTAAATTACTAAGTAAAGGATACATTAAAGAATCAATGAGTCCATGTGCGGTTCCAGTATTACTAGTACCTAAGAAGGATGGTAGTTGGAGAATGTGTATAGATAGTAGGACAGTAAATAAAATAACTATAAAGTATAGATATCCTATACCTAGACTTAATGAGATGTTGGATCTTTTACATGGTGCTTTCATTTTCTCGAAGATAGATTTAAAAATTGGATATCATCAAATTAGGATGAAACCAAGAGATGAATGAAGACAGCTTTTAAAACTAACTTTGGGTTATATGAATGGTTAGTAATGCCTTTTAGATTTTCCAATGCACCCAGTACCTTTATGAGACTTATGAACCATGTTTTGAGAAATTTTGTTGGAAAACTTGTGGTTGTTTATTTTGATGACATACTTATATATAGTAGATCTTTAGAAGAACACTTGAAACACTTAAGGATTATTTTGGATGTGTTTAAGATAGAAAAACTTTATGCTAACTTAACTAAATCTAGGTTTTGTCTGGAAAATGTGGTTTTCTTAGGATTTGTGGTAGGAAAAGATGGCATATCTATGGATAAAGACAAAATTAAAGCTATTCAAGAATGGCATGTACCAAAGAGTGTAACTGAAGTAAGAAGTTTTCATGGGTTGGGTTCTTTCTATAGGAGATTTGTTAGGAATTTTAGTACTATAGATACTCCTTTGACTGCCAAAACAAAAAAGGAGAATGGATTTAAGTGGGGTTGACACACTTAAAAATAAATTAACCTAGGCACCTATGTTAAGCCTTCCTGACTTTGAAAAGATGTTTGAATTAGATTGTGATGCTTTAGGGTTAGGAATAGGGGCTGTACTTTCTTAAGAGGGTAAACCAATAGCTTATTTTAGTAAGAAATTAAATTGTAGTACTTTAAATTACTCTACTTATGAAAAAGAATTGTTTGCTTTAGTAAGAGGTTTAGAAGTTTGGCAACATTACCTATGGCCTAGATAATTTGTGATTAATACTGATCAAGAGGCTATTAAATATTTAAAAAGTCAATCAAAGTTAAATAGGAGGCAGGGTAGGTGGATTGAGTTTATTGAAATCTTTCCTTACATGATTAAGTATAAAAAAGGAAGTGATAATGTAGTTGTAGATGCTCTATCTAGGAGATATGCTTTACTAAATGCTGTAGATACTACTTTGCTAGGTTTTTCTTATATTAAGCTTTTATATTTGAAAGATCTTGATTTTAAGGAAATTTATAAGAAGTGTGAAATTGCTACACAGGGAAAATATTATATATCTGAAGGTTATTTGTTTAAGGAAAATAGGTTATGTAGTCCTGAGTGTTCATATAGAGGATTATTAATTCAAGAAGCTCATAATGGTGGATTAATGGCACATTTAGGATTTCAAAAGACTTTAGACATATTAACTGATCATTTTTATTGGCCTCACATGAAGAAGGATGTGTTGAAATATTGTGTTAATTGTGTGGCTTGTAGACAGGCTAAGACTACATCAAAACCTTTTGGGTTATATACTCCATTGCCAGTTCCTAATCAACCTTGGATTGATGTTTCTTTAGATTTTATTTTAGGCTTACCTAGAACTAATAGGGATAAGGATTCAATAATGGTTGTGGTAGATAGGTTTAGTAAAATGGCTCATTTTATACCTTGTAATAAGACCAATGATGTTGTGACTGTGGCAGAATTATTTTTTTCTCATATAGTTAAATTACATGGCATACCTAAGACCATAGTTTCAGACAGAGATGTTAAATTCCTGAGTCATTTTTGGAAGGTTTTATAGGAAAATTTAGGGACTAAATTGTTATTTTCCACAACTTGTCACCCTCAAACTGATGGACAAACAGAGGTAGTAAATAGAACCTTAGGTAATATATTAAGAGTTGTCCTTGGAAAGAATCTTAGATAGTGGGAATATGTTTTACCTCAGGTAGAATTTGCTTATAATAGAACTTTGCATTCTATAACTAAGAAGACTCCCTTCGAAATTGTGTATGGTTTTAATCCTTTAACTCCTTTAGATCCAAGTCCTTTTCCTAATTCTGAATTGCAAAATTTTGATGCTGAATCTCGTGCTAATAATATATAGAATTTGCATGAATCTATAAGTCAACAAATCACTAACAAGGTGCAACAAATGGCTGAGAATGCTAATAAAAGGAGAAGAAAATGGTTTTTAAACCAGGGGATTTAGTTTGGGTATATCTTAGGAAGGAAAGATTTTCAAACCTTAGAAAATAAAAATTAGACCCTAGGGGAGATGGACCTTTTACTGTGTTAGAGAAAATTAATGATAATGCTTATAAGATTGATTTACCTGCTAAGTGTGGGAATGTTAATAATTATTTTAATGTTGCTGATCTTAGTCCATTTATTGGTATTACTCAGGTTTCAGAGGCGAAACCTTTTCAAGAAGAGGGGAATGATATGAATCTCCAAAATTTGTATTTAATTAATTCTGTTAATTGCTATAAATCATTTTGTATTTATAATTTTTTGTCTTATTGTGTGCTTGATTAGGGGGAATTAATGCACCACATGGAGGATGGACTTAAAGTTGTTGTAGCTGCTGAGGTTTTGTTGCAGAAATTTATTTTAAGATATGAAATCCCATGTGATGCATTCGCTGGCAAAGTTAGCTGATGGGGATTAAGTTGGATGTATAACCCGCCACCCGATCCATGGTTCATGGGTTAGTTGGACTGTGGGTTAATCATCCCTTAGTAACCATAATTAGCTAAATTATTCTTAGCTAATGGGAATTTAATGTATAATAATTTCTTTGTAATTTTGGGGCATGAAGTTGTAATTGTTTTGGACTGTTTTGATTGTTTCAGCCATCGACCCACCCTTTGTTTATTTGGGTTGATTGTTTGGCTGGGTATGTAGAGCATGTGTCGTGTATTTGTATGAGTCTTGTGGTATTGTACGCCATATAAATATGGCCTTATACAGAACTTACGGGACACTTTTTGTTGAATGAAAAGTTGAATCTGATTCTTTCTCTCTCTCGAGTTCTCTCTCGCGTTTCTCTCTTGCGATCCTCTCACTCGCACTTTTTTGCTTCTTTTGCTTCTTCCCTTCGATCGTTTCTTAATCGTTCTTACTTCTCAAATTCAGTAGCCGTTCTAATACTATGCTCTAAGTTCTTACATCTTCCAATGGGAAATTCCTTAGGCTGATCTCGGAAAATCGAACCCCCCGCTCGATTATACTTCGATCCTTTTTGAGAAACCCTAACTGGTTTCCATCAGTTTATCTTATGTTAGGTACTATGGAAGCATCCTATTTTTGGGTTTTGTTCTAATCTTGCACGATTTATGCTAAGTGTTGTAACATTAGTTGGTTGATGCAAGTACTTAGATTTGAAGCTTTCAAAACCACATTATCCCTTTCCTCTCCATTCTATTCTCAAAATTTTGTTGAAAACATCCCCATTTTCAATACCAATACTTACCATGTTTCCCTATGTTTAACATTATGCATCAAAATGAAAGACTAATATTCACTCTCATAAAATTTAGGTGTGAACAAAAGAGGATAAATTAGTTTGGATGACGTATACTTGTCCAATAATATCTATTTTGGCCCAAAAACTTATAAAATTGGTTCTATAATATTTTTAATTCATGAAAATCTCAAAAAATAATAAACTAAAATAATCCCCAAAGGTTCATGAAATTTAGATAACCAAAAAAGGACTTAGCGAGGCTCAAAATATTGAAATATTCTAATAAGAGGATCAATAGCATTTTTTTACCAACAACGTGGTTTAACAGTTTCAAAAATCCTAGGAGAATCAAAACAATATGAGATTCCTAAATATCTATACAACATAAGAATTTGGAAATAGTTTGAAGGCCAAAATAGGCTTATATGTCTCATGGAATATAAGTCTATAAGAAAGAACAGGTAAACCTAAATGAACATAACTAGGGTTTTACAACTCTACAAAGATATGATGAATTATCAAGCTAAGAGAATTTAACCTCCACTAATATCAATACTAAATATGTTGATTTCTTAAAATAGTAGGGTAGTACACTTGCTAAGTTTATAGTGGGGGTAGAACGCACATGATTAATTTTCAACCACTATCTTTAGTAGATTGTAACATATTATCATATTCAATTTCTTTAGCATAATTAGCATAAGAATGGTTGGAAATTTTCAACCCAACAGAATTGCATAACCAGACAATTTATCCAACAATAACAAGGGATAAAAGATAGAAGTAATTAAACAAGATCAACATGGTTAAAACCCGTGTTTCAAGAGCACAACATGCAAAGCGTTGATTTAATAGATACGTGAATCAAACACACACAAAGTTTAAACAAAACATGGAATTGAAACAAAATAAAATAAAAGTTGTAAAGAATTCATTATCTTAAATAAACTCATTGAAATTATAAAGCTCCATAAAAGATATCTACAAATCCACAATTGTTGTTTATACACATTAATAGATTTACAGATTCTATAGTATTCTTAATGTAAGTTTCTTTTAACACATTAAATCATAGAAAGAAATTATCAAATAATAAAAATTAGGAAATAAGGGAAAAATGACCGAAACTAACTTAGTCAATTTTGATAAGTGATGATTGCATTTGCTAAAAAAAAATACCACCAATCTAGTCACCATTATAAAAAGGAGTAATCATTGTACAAGAATCATCTAGCACTTGATAAAGAAAAGTGGATCATGTAATTTTCAAAGACCAAAATAGGTAATATTAGGGTTAAGCACACAATACTGGAGGTTTACTATATGGACAATCGGTATTTTAGATCTGGATGTATACAAATAGCTTGGAGTAGGATTCAAGAATTTTGTAGGGGTAGAGAATATTAGGAATAATGGAAAATTTGATTTTGTTCTATTACATCTATTGCCTTTTCTTTACATCCCACACCGATGGTTTGGTTTAATTTTTTTTTTTCAATTTATATTTCCCCACAACCCCACCATGGTTTGAAAAAGTTAGTTGGTATATTTTGAGTGGTATGTTGAGCAGGTCCTAAGCCATAAATGTGCACATACAACTGTCCGCCTTTCTAGGCTAGGTGTGACCCTATATGTGGTCTTCGTGGCCAAAGCCTTATCTTTTTGTTGTTTTTTTTTAATTACTATTTTAATAATTCTTTGATTTTTTGTTTTTTTCTCCACCTTCCCCAATATTGTCAATCATTCTTCCTCCATTGGTGTTAGTCTTATGGAGGGGGTGAGTAGCGGTTATTTAGCACTAATTTCAACTTAGTTTTTTTTCTATTTAACTAGTCATGTTTTACATCAAATAGATACAAATCATCTCTTATTTCTAGCAAATTATCCAAGCTCTCTCTTTCATATCTTGTACAATTTAAAAATTATGCGGAAAGGTTTCAGCAACATTACATTGTCTTCTCTAGTGCATGTAAATAAGGATGAGAGAAAACTAGCTTAGCAGATTGCATGGAGATCAAGCTAATTTTCACTTTATGGTAGTGAATTAAGTTTCAAATCATAATGGATTTCAACCTTTGGTATTTTGTATTTGATTATTTATAGTGCATATATTATTATTATAAATTATGACCAATTAGAAGCAAAAAGTGTTGTTTAAATCATTTAACATTTTGAAATCAATCATCCATCATGTGTTTGGATATCACCAATTCAAATTTCCTCGGGTCGAATTACAATTGCATATTGTTCTACTCTCTATCCATCTTACTATTTTTCAACCCTTTAATCAAGCACAATGTCTTAGACTTTTTAAAAAACTCCATAACATTATGCTCATTGTTTAGTTTGTTACTTGAGATCGTATTCAATAGTTGGTTATTCAAGATAATGTCTAGATTTCATAGATTGGTCACTTATTGTTGTTGTTCTTGGAGAGTGAAATTTGTTGTGTTATTTATTATGGTTGATATTATTGTCTTGAGGATTATTTTGTACATGTTGAAGTTTAAGATGCTATATGGTTCAAATTATCGTAGGTGGTCCCAAAGGTTGTTGATTTTGTGTGAAGTTTTGGAAGTTGCTTATGTGTTACTTATTGATCTACCCTTTTCGAACATGACAATAGTTACTTTTTCTACCAATCCTAGTCTTGTAGTTGCTAAGAAGGTTGATGATGATGAAAAGGAAATATATGAGAGGGATAACAAGACCATCTAGGGTCATCTATTATCTCATATAAAAAAACAAATGGTTAGACATGTTCTTCGACATTGATTCTTGCAAGGAGATTTAAGAAATTTTGAGGAACATGTACAGTTCTAATGAAGCTTAGAAAAAGAAATATGTTGGTAGGAACTTGTTTAAGTTTCATATGGTTGGCAATAAGCCATTAATGGGTTAGGTTCAACATTTTTAAATTTTGGGTGCTAAAGTCCTACGTGAGGGTATGAAAATTTGTGAGACATTCTAGGCTAATATATAGATAGAGTAATTTCCATATTCCTTGAATACTTTTCAGAGCCATTTGAAGCATAAGAAGAAGGATTTGGCACTTCTAGAGTTGATCAGTCACATGATGATAGAGGAGGCTAACCATATGAAGGATAACTGACTTTCTTATTCTTCTGCTTTGGTGAGTGAAAATCATATTAAGTTATTTGTTGGTAAGGACAATTTCAAGGGTAAAGATAATAAGACTTAGAAGAAGAGTCAATAGCAAATTCAACACAACTTCAAGAAGAGTGAAACTAAGAACCAAAATAAGTGGATGACCTACTATGTTTGTGGTAATACAAATCATAACGCATATCAACGTCTTAAGAGGAAGGGCCAATAAATTTAGATTAAGAAACCTGGTGCACCTCCACCTCTATAAGTTAATGTTACCGAGACAGGGGAGGTAATTGCTACAGTAGTGGTAGAAGTGAAATTGGTTAGCAACAAGATAGATTGGTTATGGATACTAGGGCCTATAAGAATCTATGTGCTAATAAAGATCATTTCTTCTAGCTTGATGATGTAGCTGATGGAGAGTGTGTCTACATGAGCAACTCAACAACTACAAGAGTGTTAGGAAAAGGAAAGGTCCTTCTAAAATTTACTTCTGGCAAACCTTTGTATTTGAGTGATGTGTTATATGTTTCCTATATTTGTAGAAACTTAGTTTCAAGTATCTTATTTAATAAGGCTAGACTCAAACTAATTTTTGAGGTTGATAAGGTCATGGTGACCAAAAATAGGTATGTCATGGGAAAGTGCTACCTAGCTTATGACCTTTGTATACCGAACACCATTCCTTTTAATGAAATTGCTTCTAATTCTACTTATATTGAGGATTATGTTAATTTTGGCAAGTTAGGCTAGGGAATATAAATGGATTCCATTAATAAATTAAAAAATACAGACCTAATAAATGTAATGGACACTGAGAATTACAAAAAAGTGTCAAATGTGTGTGGAGGCCAAATTTTCTAACAAAGCATTTAATCCAATCATGTTGAGATTAACAAAATTACTTGGATTAATACACAAGGACTTAGCCAATTTTAAGATAATTTGGAGTAGAGGTGGTAAATAAAATTATAGGATAATTATTTATGATTATTAGATATATACCAAAGGTTACCTCCTTAGGTCTAAAGATGAGAATACATGTAATGCTCTATCCTAAAATTCTTTAAACTGTGTTAAAATTATGTTAATATAAAATAAATTAGTTTTGATTTTGAGAAAGGCTTGAAATTCTAATAAAAATATGAATTTAAGGGATACCAGTCAACTAATTTTCCTAACCGATCAATTGGTACAGTAAGAGACTGATACTTTTCTTCTCCGACAAACTAGTCAATTCCATATCTTTTTTCCTTTTTTTGGCTTCAAATATTTTTTTTAAATTTTATAAAAACTTGTAAATAGAATCTTATTATGCTAATAAGAATATTTTTATACGTTGGAATTATTTTTATATCATTTAGACTATTCTATGGTTTTTATTTAGCTAAAATTCCACAATAGCACTTTTGAGGTATTCTCACCTTCTCTCCCTTCCCCTTACTTTCCTCTCTCTTTTGGTAGCCATGAATACTTTAAAACACTTCTACATCTCCCATGACTTACCTTCTCCCTACCATCCATCTAATTTTGCACCATCTCCCCCAATCTCATCATACAACCTCTTACATTTTGGTTCCACTAACTCAATCAAAGTTAACTCCCCCTCCCTCTCTTTTTTGCTTTATTATGCTGAGATAGCTCTTCTCTACACTCCATATCTTATTCATTTTAACTCCTTGCTTTTGAACTTGCTCATTCTTTCCCTTAACTTTGAGAAAAACTCATAAGTGTTAGTCAATTCCTCACTTTTCTCCCTTTTTTCTATTAGGAAAAATAGAGGTTTGCATCTTATGTTCTCATCTTTTAGTTGAATCCATATATTTTCTCTCTTCTTTTAATCATAACCTTAGCTCTCTCTTGGCATAGAGAAAGATCTTGGCTTTTTCCCTCTCTTAAAATCTATTCTTAAGAAAGGCTGAGTTATGTTATTCCTTTTCTTGATATGATTCAATTTTAATTAAGGTTTTTTTTTTAAATAATTTTAATTTTTTTGGTTGTTAATTCTCCTAGTAAATTAAGTTATAAGTAGGAACCATCAAGTCAGAAGTGATTTAGTGCTAAAAGACTTTCTTAGAGGTAAGGCATCCTTATATTTAATAAGATTAAGGAATTATGTTTTGTATTGTGGTTTTCATATTCTTGGTATGATATATGATGAATATGTTCTACTTTGAGTTCTATAATTTGATAATATTTTAACATTAATATTTATAAAGTTCTAGTGCATATTTTGAGTATTCTGTATGTCATGAGTGAATTGGTGAATTTATACATGATTGTGTTGAGTATTGATGTCCACCCTATATTTGTGTGATTTCACTTGTGGATTATGTCTTTTTGTGTTATATAAAATAAAAGCATGATAGGATTAATTTATAAAAGATGGGCTATTTTAATTACATGTGTTTTGGGAGTTTGGGTGTTGTTTCACCTAGAATAGTAGATCAATTTGTTATATCGATCACATAGTTGTATAATAGTCATCCAATTTGGTAGTCACCTTTTGACTAGTTATTGGAATGGTTAATTAGATTGATGAACTAGTTGGTTGGTTTTCATGAATAGTCAATTGGTTTGCTAGCCAAATTGATCGGTCCCTTTATGACCAATGCGGTTTTGGTTTTGAATTAAATACATTGACTTATCTAGTTAAACCCATTGACTATTTTTTCCAAATAGTTAATTAGTGAGACTAATCAATTAGTAGTATCATTGTGTGCTCGTTTTGTCTCAAGCCTGGTGTGACAAAACTAGTCAATTGGCCCTTTAGACCGATCGACTACTTTAACCTGATTTCACCATCTCCGATCTATTACTTGTTAATCTTTCCATTAAATTGCAACATTTTAATCATGATTTTAACCATGCTTAATCATAATTAAGGAAATAAAAATGATGAATATTGTTATGTTGTTTGGATACCTTGTATGATTAAGTTTGGTGTTGCCTGAAAACACCCTATTAGTGGATTATATGCCTTATCTCATGTTTGGTGTTATCACATGGAAACACCCATTTGGTTATTAATGGAATTGAATTGTGAGTTGCGATATCATTTAATAATGGAATTAATTTATTTATTTTTTAGCCTTTTTCTCTGACAATCAAGGTAGCTAATCAGGAGTTAGTGGGAGTTAGTGGGTGGATCTCCTTATGTTTTTACCTCTTTACTCATTACATATTTCCTTCTCTATTGAATTATGGTCGATAAAGGGGGTATGCACATATCTTTGAAGAATAGGATAATATTTTGGTAGATAGGCATGGCATCAATGTCCACCTAGGGTGGGTGATGCATCTTAGTTCAAGCCCCTTGGCACTTCAAATGCCCATTGCTTAGGTGGTTGTGGCATCCCAACTTGTGTAGCCCTCAAAAAATATGCACTCATGGTGTGGTGGGTGAGGTTATAATGCCCCAAAATTTACCATTGAAAATTTTCATCTTATAGTGGAATCATATTACCAAAATAATTAGGTGTTATCATCGTAATTGACAAAATCCTATCTTACCAAACAACCTTTATGTCAATCATTAAGGAAAAATGGTTAGAGTGAAAAATGTGATAAATATGAAATGAGAGAACATTCATAAATGCAAATACAAGGTGGAGATTAACTCTAAGTACAATATCTAAAAATATAAATAAAAGGGATACCATAGATCTAAGAGTCCAAAAATGTATTAGGGTAAACTATCATTCAAATAACATGACTCTAAGCTAAAAAATCCAAATACAAGAAATCACTCCACCCTATAGAAAGTATCATAGGCTGCAAAATCATCTAGTGAATCCACATTGGGTTTCACATAGATATCTATGTGAATGAGTATCAACCATGAAAAGGATATTCAGTACGCTATATACTGAGCAATGCGATAATATAGTCGAGTAAAGAGATATAGATAATTACATGCATTCACAGCAGGAAGTAAGCACATATATGAGATATATAAAACAATACAAATTAATTACTATTCTAGATCTTATTATTATATATATAATGATTCATTCTTTTATTTACATTGAGTTTAAGGATCCCCACTATTCTTAAAACAGTAGAATAGTCTAAAGTACCTCTCAAAGACAACACACCTGAGAAACTATTATGATCTGATGGAATTAACCCAACACCTATCAACGAATGATACACCTAAGACATTATTCTTAAAATAATAGAATGGTCTAAATCACTTTTGAAAGACAACAAACCTAAGCTACTATTATAGTCTGGTGGAATAGACCCAACACCTCGGTCCTAATTCATATAATCTTTCACTTTAAACCGTTAATGCCTTACCCATTAATTACTTATCTCAAATAATGTTATCATTCATATTAAGTTTAGGACCCCACTATTCTTCATCAGGTAGAGTGGAAAGATGCACCACTCAAGGAAAAACACACCAGAGCCACTATTATCTTCTGGTGGAACGGATCCATAAAACACCCCAACCTAACTCACATGATCTTCCAATTTAAATGATTAATGTCTTATTCATGATTTATTTTATAGGTTAAAAACATAATTAAATCAAGTACAATCAAATAGATAATAAGGTCATTCTCAAGGGTTAAGATCTCAATACTTTCTAAGAAAAACTAATTTCACTTTGTAGGCATAACTTCTCCTCTACCGCTATTTTATCCACCAAATTGAGTATCTCATCATCAAATATTATTATTATCAACATAGCAAAAGTTGAAGGCCTAACTCTAATATCTTACACATACAACAGTAGCCCTACCTCAAAAGTTACTATGTATAAAGAGGATAAAACCCTAATTTTACAAGTACATCATAAGTTTTCTCTTAAGGCTCACATGACTAAAAAATTCAATATACAATCCTAAAACACAAATATTAATAACCTGTCCAAAATTCGTGATCAAAATATAACGTTTTATACATGTGATAATAGCATCCCCATTTTAGGATTAACATTCCCAAATTAATCCATTTTCTCATTTTGTGGGACTTATGACATTCATGATTTTTCCAAAATTTTTATATGATCTCCTTAGAATATTTTAAATCATCTAACATGTTAAAGTACTATAATTTCCAAATGAATCCCATATTGATAGAAATTCCCTTAAAGATACTTAATGCTCTTATTTCACAAAAACCTTATATGTTCGATATCATTAGTTTCAAATCCTCCATTTATCACCATAGGTATTAAATAATATTTTCTCCCTTATCATATTTTATTAATACCATATTACAACCACATATCACATCGATCCCCTTAGGGTTTTCCATGTAAAATATTATCAATATGATATTATATTGAAATACCCCAAAATTTTAATTCTAAAAATTATGGCCAAATAAGGATTTATTAGGGAAATTGATTACATAAATGATTTTATTATAATTAAGAGAGTTAATTAAGGTAAATCAAGAGGAAAATAATGAAGAATTTAATTAGGAAAAATTAGGGTATTCTACTAATTAATATGAAAGTTAAGGAAATTTATCCAAAATAGTCAAATTAATCTAAAAAGGAATTTAATTATTATTATTATAACAAGTATTATTAATTTTAAATATATATAAAAAAATATTGTAATACCAAACACCCAAAATACCCCAACCCATCTAATTTCCTTTTTCCTTTTTCTCCTTTCTTTTCCTTTTTCTTCCTTTTCTCTCCTTTCTCCTTTTTCTTATTTTTCCTTCTCGCCCCAAAAATGGGCCAGCCCGCCAGCCTAACTCTATTCTCCCTCCCCTGTCTCGTGTGGCCCAAGCCGCCTCTTTTTTTTCTTCTGTGCCCCAACGCCCCAGCCGACCGAACTGCCTTTTTTTCTTCTCTTTCTTTCCCTTGGATCGTCCAATCCACCCCCTCTCCCTTTTCTTCTTCTTCCCCGAGGCGTGGCGGTGACCGAGGAGCTGCAACCCAGCACTCCATCGGCCACCATCGCTGGCACCATCCTTCCCTCCCTCTCCTGTCACTTTCTTTCATAATTTCGACCCCAACCAACCTATTCCCCTCTCCCGAGCACCCTGGCCTCTACCCTTTCCCTCTTCCCTCGACTATGCCGCCCCTGCCATGGTAGAACCACCTCGACTACCGCCACCAGGCAGCATGCCTGGCATCTGCACCCCCTTGTCTTCTTCCCCTTGTCCTTGCCCAGCCAATCGATCTATATATATACCCCATAGCCTACCTTAATTAGAATTTTGATCTCGAAAATCCAAAATCAACCCTTCTAGCCGCCTCCTCTTTAGACGAGCAAACCACAACCACCGTCCAACACCGCCAACTAAACCACCCCCAAAACTGCTCCTTGCACCACCCTCTACCTAACCAAGCCCTCCTCATCTCTTGATATCCCCTGCACGAGCCACCCCAACTGTGCAAAGTCGCCCTCCCCAAATGACCAACTTCCGCCTTGCCGCCCTTCGCACCATCACACGCCGTCATTTGTGCCACCACCAACGCCACCTCTACCCTTTGCAAAACCAGGGGAGCCTCCTTTACCTCCCCAAACCTCCCTTTCTTCCTCCTCCCTCCTTTATCCTCCTCCCTCCCTTCTCCTTCTTCCACCACCGCAAACTTCCACAACCGCCACTGCCACCATGCGCCGCCGTTGGTGCCACCACTACCTTAGGTGGTCCTCTAACTTTCCCAACCCTTAAACTCACTTTATACAAATATTAGTTATTTAGTAATATTAATGGTATTATCTATATTTTTACTATTATTTTTTTTTTGTAAAGGAAAACATGAATATTATATCATAATCATAAAGTACAGATGAGATTGTAGAAATGATCTACCCTTCCTATCAAACTAACAAACTTTTCCTTTCGACTAGAATGAAGGCAAAGAGATGACATAGTCAATGCAATCTTATAAGCTACCCCTCTCAAGTCCCAATTTCTATTAGAAAAAATACAAATATTCCTAGCTTTCCAAACTTCATAAAGAGCCACAGCATAAAAACTTGAATAAAATTGGGAAACTCTAGCCTTTCTGTGTCTACTTCTTGCCATTGAATTAAAGACTCTCTCAATAGAGCCATATCTGATTCTGAACCCACCTGTCTTGCTTAAAGCAGACCAGACCTTCTTCAATTCAGTACATTGATATAAAAGATGCAGCAGAGATTCATTTTGGGTACAAAAACAACACCCCTGATTGATGGAAGGCAAGAAGGTGCTGATATAATCCTTAGTGGGGAGTTTGCACAAGGCAGCTAACCATAAAATAAATTTATGTTTGGGAGCTGCAATACTAGACCATACAAAACTTCTCCAAGCCACCTTAGGTGCAGAAAATCTTATAAAATCATAAACCTCCACAATAGAATACAAATTATCTCTCTGCCATTTCTAAAAAATAGGAAGGAGAATAGCTCTAACAGAAAAAAAATTCTACATTAACCCTAAAGCTGTGCAGGGTAACTTGCAGGAAAACAGCTCATGCCTTTTGATATAATAAGCATGCATCCATTTAATCCAAAGAGTATCCTTATCCTGATATAAATGCCACAGCAACTTACCCACAGCTGCTATATTCCATGTAGACAACTCCAAAAGACCTAATCCCCCTTCTTTCTTTGGTAAACAAACCACCCTCCATGCCACTAATGCTTTTTTATTAGAAGAAATCTTACTAGACCAGATGAAAGCTCTACAAATGGCCACCACTTTTTGAATAATCTTCTTGGGGAGAATAAAAATTTGGCTCCAATAATTAGTAATACCAGAGATGACAGATTGCAAAAGTTGTAGTTGTCTAGCATAGGACAAGAGTCGATTGGCCCAATGTTGCATACGACTAGAAATTTTATGAACCAATTCCATCATGTCGGCTACCTTAAGCCTAGAAGAATCAATAGGGACTCCTAAATATTTGAAAGGAAAAGATCCATCTTGAAAGGGGAGAACAGATTTAATCTCCGACTTTAACTGCTGAGAAGATCCAACCAGGAAAACCACACTCTTGGCAGGGCTAATATGGAGGCCTGAGCAAGAAGAGAAGTTATCTAAAACCTCCTTAATGGCTTTAACAGAACTGACATCAGCTTTGCAAAAAACCAGTAAATCATCAGCAAAGCTCAAATTAATGATTTTCATCTTCTTACACTTAGGATGCCCCTAAAACTCATTTCTACTCCATAGGGATTGGAAAGCCCTATTCATATACTCTATAGTAATAACAAACAGAAAAGAGGACAAGGGATCTCCCTGTCTAAGCCCTTTCATTCCTTTAAAAGGGGACTGCATCCTATTGTTAATGGAAAAAGAATAAGAAGTTGAAGAAACACAAGCCATTATTAACTTAACAAAATGCAGAGGGAAGTGAAGCCCTAACAAGACCTTTTCCAAGAAAAGCCAATCCACAGAATCATATGCTTTCCTCATGTCTATCTTCAGCATACACCTTGGTGAAATGTTCTTCCTATTATACATATGCAACAATTCATGAGCCAACAACACATTATCACCAATTCTTGTGCCCTTGACAAACCCTAATTATGAAGGATGAATAATGGAAAGTAAAACACATTGCAACCTTCCTGCAAGGACCTTGGCCAAAATCTTGTAGACCACATTGCAATAAGAAATAGGCCGAAAATCAGCTAATTTAATAGCATTCACATATTTGGGAATGAGAACCAATTTAGACAAACCCATAAAAGAAGGTACAGAAGATATTTGAAAGCACCTTCTTATTATTTGATACAAGTCCTCACTTACCACATTCCATGCGGACTTAAAAAACCTGAGGTAAAACCATCAGGTCCAGGTTCTTTGAGATTTCCTATTGACCAGAGAGCTACTTTTACCTCCTGCATAGTGACAGGACATAACAGATCATGTTGATTTTGAACAGACAATAAAGGACCCAAGTTTAGCACATTCTCTGAGACTAAAATTGTAGCATCACCTCTCTGACCCAGTAACTTTTTGTAAAAATCCACAAAAGCTAGGTCAATAGCATCACTATCTGAATAAACCTGAACTGAGTAAAGTTGGATCTGTTTAATGAAATTATGTTGTTGTCTTACCTTCATAATAGAGAAAAAATAATAAGAGTTTGAATCACCCAACTGCAACCATTTAATCCCAGACTTCTGCTTGAGAAAACATTCCTCACAAGAGGCTAAGAATTCATAGGATTTTAAAGAAAATTTCTTTTCCTGTTGCAAAGAAAGATTAGCAGGATTCAAAGATAATGCCTCTTGACTCTTATTCAACTTATCTCTAGCCAGCTGAACTCTTGAAGAAAGGTCACCAAAATTTTGTCAATTGAAGACTTTCAACCTGGACTTAATAATCTGCATATTCACCTAGAACATCTTTAAAATATTTTTATGAGGCTGACTCTTCCAACAATCAGCTACTAGAGTAATGACATTAGGATGCAAAGTCCATATGTCATAGAACTTAAAAGAACTCTTAAACTGAGGAGGGGAAACATCCAAGTTAACCAATGAAGAATTGTGATCAGAAAAAAGAGTCTTATTAAAATGAGCAGAAGACAGAGGTAACTTGGTTAACCAAGGAGTATTAACCAGAACTCGATCCAATTTGTCCATGATTAAATTATCTCCTATACTCCTATTAGACCAAGTGAATTTGAGACCTGAAAAAACAAGGTCATCAAGTAAAACAGAATTGCAACAATCCACTACATCAGTTACATCTGTACAGTTGATGGCATTTCCTTGAAACTTCTCAACATCTTGGAAAACCACATTGAAATCCCCCATGACAATCCAAGGATCAGTAACTACTTGATAATCAAATAAGGCCTGCCAGAGAGCTTTCCTTTCACAACCTACATTGAAACCATACACAAAAGAAGCATAGAACTGCAAGCTAAATTGAGTAGCAGAGACTGAAAAATGTAGTAATTGCTCATTACTAAAGATGAGCTAGACATTCCAAACCCTACTATCCCATATACACCAAATTCTCCTATTTGGATGAGAGCTATAATTATCTAATCTGTTCCAGTGAGATCCTAGTTTATGTATAATACCATTATCATTGACACTCTTCACTCTGGTTTCCAAGAGACCAAATAAGGACATTTTATGCACTGAAAGCCAGTGCTTAAGCTCCTTCTATTTATACGACTTATTAAGCCCTCTAACGTTCCAAGCTCCTATCATTTGAATCTGATTGAGGAGCCATCGAAGTAACAGGATTAAATGCCTGTGAGACAAATGGTTCTACATGTTCTTGCATGATATCATCAGTGAGAGATAAACATGCATACCTATTCTCTGAACAGACAATATTTGAGGACTTGATATTCTTGGACATAGAAGTCTACCCTTCTTCAGGAGGAACCAACTTGTCCATCCCTGAATGTAAAGCACTGACAGGAGGACTATAAGATAAACTAGGACTAGGAACATTGGGATCAACCAGCCTTAGCTCCATATCCACCTTCTGGCTTAACTACTGAGACCCAGAATGCCTCAGAGGAACCTTACGCTAGACTGAGCCCCTTTCTCCCCTTGTGATTGACCTACAACACTAGGGACAGAAATAACAGCATGATCATCCCTCTGCACTCTTGATACCTTCTTGCATTTATCAGGGGAGTGACCAGCCTCATGACATGAAATGCAGAAACTAGGCCTCCATTCATATATTATTCTTTGAGTCAGGATATCACCATTAGGATCAATTAATTCCACAGAATCAACCAACTTTTTAGACACATCCACTTCAAACAACATGCGAGCAAAAGAGATTCTGTCTCCTGTAGAAGTTATTCCATCCAAATGAAGTGGCCTGCCAAAGGCAAGTTAATAAGCTTCACCCACAAAGGCATAAATTGAAACTTTTCCTTAGTGAATTGAAATCTACGATGCCATGCCTTAAGAATAAATGGTCTGTTGAAGAAAGACCAATAAGGTTTAGATAAAACTCAATCCCTATCCTCCTTAGATTCGAACTTGAAAACTATAAAGCCCTGATCATGAAGTAATACCTTCGGTTCTTGGATAGCTGACCAGTTTCTCTTAACATAACCAACCAATTGAGACATGGTTGGTCGAAAACCAATAACATAACCAACCACTGCCCATTGCCATTCGTGACAATTCTTCTCCACCTTGTCTTTCTGTAAAGTAACCTGAATCATATCCCTAACCCTCTCAAGAGGAACATAAGACAGAGAAGCGCCTTGAAGAGGAAGATGATTACCTGCAACCAAGTCCTTCCAAGAAGAAACCAAGGGACGGGGATGCACCTGCTCAGAATTCAGTGGCTGACGAAAATCCAAACCAGAAGGATCAAGTCATTTATCATGAATAGGGATACCAAAATCAGACATATCATTAGGTTCAGAATTAGTAACCCTAAAAAAGATCCTTGATCGATGTTGTGCTCTACATGGACCATGCATGACGGGTCTTCATGTGATACAGATTGATCCAAAACCTCAAGAGAACCGTGACCATCCTGTGCCTGATCAATCCCAGCGATCATTACAGTAGAACTCCCTGAAGCCATCTTCTTCTTCTTGGCAGCCAAAGCACTCCTCGTGCGAGCCATGGAGGAGGAGGAGAGAGGAGAGAGCTCCTAGGGTTTCAAACTTCCACTATCACTAGTAGTATTTATTATTATTATTATTATTATTATTATTACTACTACTACTATTATTATTATTATCCTTATTATTATTATTATCCTTATTATTATTATTATAATTATAAGTATTATCTTGTTAATATTATTAATACTAACTTTATTCATTATCACTTTTATTATTATTATAAATATTTGGACCCTTATATTATTATTATCATTTTGGTTACTATATTATGGTTATTTTCATTATTATTGCTATGCTTAACGTTATTATTATTATCATTATTATTTTTATTATTACTATTATTATTATCATTATTACTTTATTATTATTACTAATATTATTGTTATTATTATTATTATTATTATTATTATTATTAGTAGTAGTAGTAGTAGTAGTAGTAGTAGTAGTAGTAGTAGTAGTAGTATTATCATCATCATCATCATCATCATTATTATTGTTAATATTATTGTTGTTGTTGTTGTTGTTGGCATTGTTAATAATATTACTATTATTTTTATTATTATTAATGTTATTGAAACAAAAATTGGCATGTTTCCCTTTTGTTACTATAGAAGAAGAATACCCAACCTTAGTATTATTACTATTATTATTATTCAAACCTTACTAATATTGTTCCTAATGCCTTTGTTACTAACATTATTACTATGGTATCATTATTAGTTATTACTAGTACTATTGTTATTATTTTGTTAATATTATTATAATAAAAACATTCGAACCCTTATATTATTATTATTCCAAATATAACTAATATCATCATTATCTTTAATAATATTATAACTTTGTTAGTAATACTAATATTATATTATTATCTTATCCCTGAAACCATTATTAGCCTTAGCCTTAAAAATAATAGGGATTCTATTTCTAGGAGCATGGGTATTACTACTATTATTATTATTAGTACTATTTTATTTTAACAAGTATTAGTACTATCATTAGAAGAAATAAAGCTATTAGGTTTGATGATATAAATATAGTTATGAATAATAACATAAGTATATTTTGACTAGTAATAACTAGTAGGCTAACTTGATGGTAAAAACCCTAGTTTTCACTTATAAAACTCCATGTAATAATAACAACCCCAATCTTAGACTAAAATAAGAAATAATAGTATTTTTGGGTAGAAGGGAAACTAATCATTAGTCTTACCCTCTTATAGGTTAATCAAGCCAAAGCCCTAAAGAGTCGTAGGAGCGTGCTCCAAGCCCCGCGTCACTTTAGGTAAAGATGTAGCTAAGGCCCATGTGTGTTATGTGACTTGTATGCCTTGGATGCTATATATATCATGCTATGTCGTGTATCATATGATTGTAATTAACTTATCTTATGTGTAGCGCAACTTGGGGTTGAGGTATATTTGTATGTGTTTCTTATGATATGAGTATGATATGTATATATAGTGTTTATGGTGTGATATGATATGACCCTCTAGGATATGCATGTTAGGACAATTGATAATATGATATGGGAATGAAAGGAAAAAAAGGAAGAAATGGAAAGTGAGTTCATTAAGGAGGATATGAGGTTGACCAAAATACCTCATGATCCATGAGAGAAAATTAAAGAGGAAGGAATGGCCAAAATGAATGAGAGATGGGAACCAGGCATGGGAGTCTTAAAATTTGCATGGGGACTTTGATAGTTTGCATGGGATGGATAAATCTTGCATGGGAGTGATCCTTACATGAGAAAAGTTGATTTAGGGTGTAAACAAGCTAATGGGAGAGTTGTAGAGTAATTAGAGACTTGTGATGAAAAATAGTAGGTAGGTTGGTGTAAGGGTGTATAAGGGATCCGATTAGGGTTTTGGGAGGAAGTAGTAATCTGGAAAGTGCGAGAGTAAAAATGATTCAGGGAGAGTGGAGTATGGGTTAAGAGTGATAATTTACTTTATAAGAGATGAGTATGGGTTCCATGGGAAATAAGGGATTTTGGGATGAAAAGAGAGGGGTTACTTATGGGAGAAGAAAGGTATTAGGGTTTGAAGTGGCCAACTAGGGTTTTTCAGGTCACATGCAAAATTGAGAGGTAAAGTGATACGTTTTGGGATTGGACCTAGTTGAGGTAAGAAGTGGGGTGATGAATGAAGTAAAGGTAGTGTAAGTGAGAGAAAGTTGGGCCACATAGGTCCAATTAGGGTTTTCAAGTGAAAACCCTAGGGGGTGATAGTAGGTAGAGTTGATGTCATAAGGTGTTGGGCCTTAACCCACACCCTTAGGAGTTGGTGTTTCATTACGTGTAAGCATACGGGGGTATGGATTTCAGGCGTGATAAGGGGTGCAGGAGTCTCAAAACATAAGACAGACCCTCTTGAGAGGATAGAAGTAGAATGTTGATGACATGCATGTCCAGGGTGTAATGCTATCTAATAAGACACGGATAAGATACTAAACACTTAAAGAGAAAGATTGTTGAGCCGAGTCCAGACCGGTCCACCGGCGAATAATAGTGGCTAGGAGCCGGGGTGTCCTGGAGACTGTTCCACCGGTGAATAATAGTGGCTAGGAGCGTTTTACCCTGCATGATTTCTGGTCCACTGGCTATAATAGTGGGGGATTCCGTGCTCAACAAACCAAACTAAATAAGCTAAGCCATGGAAAATACACTAAGTACTTACAATAAAACACCATATGAGTCAGGGCCAGACCGGTCCACCGGCAAATAATAGTGGCCAAGAGCGTTCTGCCCTGGAGACCAATCCACCGGCGAATAATAGTGGTCAGGAGTGTTTTGCCCTGTATGTATTTCGGTCCACCAGCTATAATAGTGGGGCTCCCGTATTCATATGGACTATTAAAGAGTATGTGTGGAATGAACATATTATTAAGGAGAATAAAGAATAAGCTACCTGAAAAGTAACCAGGCCTTATTACATGTATCATTGTATGTTGCCTACATGCTCATTCTTATGTTATATGCTCTATGTGTTGGCCTTAGCGCATCTGTTACCTTACTCAATATGTAGCGTACTGATCACCCATTTCTTGGGTGCTGCTTATTCCCACGAGCAGAAGACCCATTTGAGCTTGTGCAGGTAGGGGATGATGTCTTCGATGCCTACGACACCTACGAGGCATCGGGTGGGGCTGAGTGTTGAGCCTAAACCTAACTTGGGAATCGAGAGCGAATCGGCCGGACTCTATTTCTTTTATTGGACCTTGTGTTATCATATTTTAGTTGTGTTTTTTCTTTTATACTATGCTTTATGTTTGAAAAATTCTAGTCACGTACTCTTTGGTTTGTAATCCTAAATCGTACTCTGATTATGTATGACTTGTGTTTTATTAATGATTCGTGTTTAATGTTAACTTTATTTAGCCTTAGCACTTAGTACTGGAACTGTAGGAGTGATCTGATCTGGTACTAAGTGTGGCGGTAATACCCCCGAGTTTACGGTTTTATCTTTTTGCGTCCGCTAAACCCTTTTAATTTAAATGAAATTTTTCAATAGTAAATTTGGGGTGTTACATATATTATTCTCAACTTACCCATTTTCATCACATAATACCATGTTCCCATATCATAAAATTAAAAAAAATACATTTAAAAACATAATTATAGTAACATGATAATATACATACATAACACTTAGAACAAAAACCCTAGACTATAACTAGTATCCTTACAAAATAAGTGTCGGTCTTTATCTCTATGCAGGTATCATAACCTCCTCCGAAACCTCTAGATAATCACCTAAGAAACCATAATAAAAACTATTAGGATTAAGTGACCTAATTAGTGAAATGATAAAGAGATATAAAGGTGAAAGAACAGAGGAAAACTAAATCAAATTAAATGGAGGGGTTCAAGAAAACATTACATAACAAAATAGGAGAAATGAAAATAAGTACTAGAGCTAATGGGGTAGCAACAACACAAGTTATAATTTTTAGGTGGCAAGAAATGGCACAAGAAGCCAAAGGGTGCGGTTGTGTAGGAGAAAATGGATGAATGAAGGGGGCGTGGCTCGGTGGTTGGTGAATTGGATTTTATGAAATGGAAAAGGTAGAATAAAAACTAACACACAATAAAGAGTTGTTCAAGAGTAAATTACTCTTTACATCTATTACAAAAAGATTCTCCATTTTAAATTTTAAAATAGTGAGGTGTTTTTTATTAATGATCTCTCTTCTCTTAGTGTATGAGTATTACTATAATAATGATCCTCAAAGAGATGATTTACAACTTGAACTATTTATCTTTTCTAAACTCTCCATAATAATCTTTCAAGAATGATAGGTAAACACTCACTAACCCCTTTGAATGAATTTTGTGAGAAAGTTGTGATTGTAGATATTTCTCACTAAGAATATAATATACAAAAGTGTAAAACTTTTTATGAGATGTAATCTAGTTAGATTTAATAAGAGACACTAAAATTTGTGAAGAGTTCTAGCTAACAGAAGTGAGAAAGTGCGCTTTTTAGTAAAATCTTAAAATGCAAAAGTTTGGAAATTTTGAGTAAGTAATTGAATGATTTGAGAGTAAGAGATTAATTGCACAATCAATGTTACAGAAAATTAATTGTAATAAATATATAGGGACCTTATTTATAAAGGTTACCCTCATTGTATAGCCATTAGACATAAAATCCCTATAAATTTGTATTGCCCAGTGAGTAGAACATTAGCATTTAATACTCACTCATTGATCAGTATAGCCAAACAAGTCGATTAGTGGTACAACCAATTGATCAGTGGTTCAAACTAGCCCATTGTTTATGTTTAGATTAGAAGGGGAAATTTACTGTTGGGAAAACAAGTCAATCGGTTATTTATAGTGCATATTTGATCAAGAACATATATAAGTAGTGACATGTTATGGTAAGACCGGTCAATGTATTCATTTTACTAATTGATTAGTTTGTTCAAATCGGTTGATTAACTATGAACCAGTCGATATGTTTGGAAAAATCATTTGATGTGTTTAAACAAAGAAAAATGGGTTTTTGCAAGAATAAAATCCATGGATTATTGATCAAACTAGTCGATCGGTTTCCTCAAACGAGTCAATTGGTTTCGTTAAAATAGTCAATGTGTTTAAATATAGATGAATGGGTTTCTGTAGGTATAAAACCCATGGACAGGTTAGTCAAACTAATTGACCAATTTCCTTAAACTAGTTAATTGATTTAGTAAAACTAGTAAATGTGTTTACACAAAGACAAACATGTTTCTGTAGGATTGAAACCCATAGATTGGTTAGCCAAATCAGCCATCAATTTCCTCGAACTAGTCAAGTATTTGGGCAAAACCAATCAATATGTTTAAACAAAGATGAACATGTTTCTACGAAAGTGAAACCAATAGATTAGCGATGAATTTCCGCAAACTAGTTGATCGATTTCTTGAAACAAGTTGATGTGTTTAAATAGAGACAAATGGATTTATGCATAAATGAAACCCATGGACTAGTTAGCAAAACCATTCCATTAGTTTGGTATAAAAAGTTGGTCGATTTGTTGTACGAGACAATCCATCTATGTTTATCTCATTTCATACCTTTTATTAATCTAAACCAATTAATCGGTCTTGGGACCAGTCAACTAGTTTTGACGAGAACCAACCATTTAGTTTTGAAAATGATTTTATAAAGTTCATGAAATATGAACATTGCTTAACTTAAATCTTTACAAGAAACCTAAGACTTGAGAAATATTATCCTTAACCTTCTAGTCTTGGTTATCTTCTATATGTTGTTTTCTTGGACTGGTTAGCAAATTTATTCGATTAGTTTGGTATAATTAGTCAATCAATTTGTTGTACGAGACGATCCATATAAGTTTAACTCATTTCATACCTTTTATTAATCTAAACAAGTCAATCATTCTTGGGACCAGTCAACTAGTTTTAACCAGAACGAACCATTTAGTTTTGAAAATGATTTTATAAAGTTTATGAAATATGAACATTGCTCAACTTAAATCTTTACAAGAAACCTAAGACTTAAGAAATATTATCCTTAACCTTCTACTCAATGTTGTGATCAATGCCAAGAATTTGAGCGAGTTTGGACTCATCTATTACAATGGGTACACCAAATAAATGAGTGGTGATGGTACTTCCCATAATATTAATTGTGATATTTATGTTGAAAAATGCAATCAAGTTAGAGTAGTTTGGATTGTTAAGAGTGAAAAGAGGGAGAAGTTGAAGGTTAGAAAGGGACTTCATTAAGGAAAGTAGAATCTGATAAATACATGATGTCACATCAATGCATTTCCTTGGGAGTAATTTTTCCTTATAAAAGGGTTTGATCTAGTGTTGTTGGACATCCAAAGTCTATAATAAATAGATAGAGTTAGGTGAGGCCTTGGTGGTTCTATCTAAGCGAGATGTAGAGAGCATAGGTACTCTAGTGGATGAAGAAGGAGCGGGATAAGTAGTGGAATTGGAACAAGGAGGAGATGGGTGACTAGATTCTTCTGAAGAATAGTAAGAATATAAGGATGCCTAAGACGGAGAGTGGTGAGGTAAAGTTATAACACCCCCATTTTTTTACTATTGAAAAATTTGATTTGAAGGTGTTGCAGAAGCGAAAATACAAAACCAACTTATGAAAAGCAAGGTGCTACTGTCATATATAACACATAATGGGTGACTTACCACCTACCTCATGCTAGGCACATGGCTAAGTATCTAACCAATTAAAATATAAGGAAAATATAAGTACCTCGTGCTATTGCTCAGGCTTTTGTGACTTTCTATACAGATTTGTTGGGTAATGGAGGTGCAGCTACAAGCTTTGTTTCAGATGAAGTTTTGAAATTGGGATCTTTTCTTTCAATTCAGCATCAGCATGATTTATTAAGACCTATTTCTATGTAGGAGGTCAAAGATGCTTTATGGTCCATTGGAAATTTCAAAGCCCTTGGGCCTGATGGATTCACTGCTGGTTTTTTTAAGGCTGCTTGGAATGTGGTAAGGGTGATCTAGAATTGGTGGTGAGAAGGAGTTTTCAAACAACATTTGTTCCCTTTTTCATTGGTCAGTCTAAGTTGGTGCTTATCCCCAAATTTGTAAATGCTATAAAGCTAGATGATTTTCGACCTATTGCTTGCTGCAATGTGGTTTATAAGGTTTTGGCTAAAGTATTGGCTGGGAGATTGCAATGTGTCCTACCTTCCATTATCTACCCATCTCAGTCAGGTTTTGTGAAGGGAAGAAGAATCGGTGATAATGTTCTTTTGGCCCATGAATTGTTGTATATGTATAATAGGAAGAATATTTCTCCTAGATGCATGATTAAAGTTGACATGAGGAAAGCCTATGATTATGTGGATTGGAATTTCTTAGAAAGGGTTATGTTAGGCCTACACTTTCTTGTGCATTTTGTCAAAGTAATTATGGCTTGTGTCTCCTCTACTTCTTACTCCTTGTCTATCAACAATGTTTTGTAGCATCCTTTCAAAGGGAAAAAAGGTCTTAGGCAGGGGGATCCTTTATCTTCCTTTCTGTTTGTTATTGTTATGGAGTATCTTAGTAGGTCTTCCCAATCCTTATGGAGTAAGACTGATTTTTAGGGGCATCCCAAGTACGGGAAGTTGAATATTATTAATTTAAGTTTTGCAGATGACCTATTAGTTTTCTGCAAAGCTGATGTAGATTCTATGAAGGCCATTAAGGAGGTTTTAGATAATTTCTCAGCATGCTCAGGTCTCCATATAAGCCCTACTAAAAGTGTGGTATCTCTGGGAAGTTCTTATCAGAGGTTAAAGCAAGCTATAAAATATGTTCTTCCTTTTCAAGAAGGATTGTTTCCTTTCAAGTATTTGGGTGTCTCTCTTGATGCCTCCAGGCTTAAAGCTGTAGATATGTTGGAGTTGGTTTAGAAAATTTCTGGTAGGATGCAACATTGGGAAAATAAGCTTCTTTCTTATGCTGGAGTCAAATTTTCCTTCTCCCTAAAAAGATTAATCATAAGGTGGTGGCCCTGTGCAGGGCTTCCCTTTGGTCTGGCGAAGTTTCTCCTACTAAAAGAGCTTTAGTGGCCTGGAGAGTGGTATGTTTACTAAAGAAGGAAGGAGGTTTAGGCTCATTAGATATGTTTTCATGGAATATTGCAGCCGTGGGGAAGATGTTGTGGCATTTATCTTAGGATAAGGATTCTCTTTGGATAAAATGGGTGCATGCTTACTATATCAAAAGGCAAGATGTGGTCTCCTACAGCCTACCCTGCACTGCTTCAGGGTTACTGCAAAAAAAAATTCTTTCAGATGTGTCCTCCTACCTGTTTTCCAGCACTAGCAGAGGGAGAAAGCCTACTCCATAGCTGAGGTTTATGAAGCTATCAAATTTGCTGCACCTCAGGTGGCATAGTGGAGAATTGTGTGGTTAAGTTTTGCGGCTCCTAAACATAAATTTATATTATGGTTAGCTGCACATTCCAGGCTTCCTACTAAAGATCATATTAGCACCTTTCTGCCTTCCATCAACCAACAGTGTTGTTTTTGCACTCAGAATGAAACTTTGCTACATCTTTTATGTCAGTGTACTGAGTTGAAGAAAATATGGTCTACTATAGGTCAGGGTGGTGGTTTCAGAGTAAGGCATAGCTCCATTGCAGGGGTCTTTGCCTCTTTGTCAAGAAGAAGAAGCAAGAAAGTTGTTATCTCTCATTTTTATTCTAGTTTTTATGATGTTGCTCTTTATGAGATTTGAAAAGCTAGAAATAATTGTATCTTCTCGAATAGAGTTTGGGATTTGAAAGGGGTAGCTCAAAGGATTGCTTTGACTATGTCATCTCTTTGTCTTCAATCTAGTTGGAGGGAAAAGTTTGCAAGTTTGCTTGGAAGGGTAGATCACTTCTACAATTACATTTGTACCATTTGATCTTTGATATAATACTTCATCTTTTATTTAAAAAAAATTATATATATATATATATATATATATATATATATATATAAGGAAAACTAGAGTGCATGAGATAACAAAATCCTTGTTTACAACCTAGGGCTATATATCCCAAATCTGTACCAAATATATACAAAAAGATAAATTACTTAACTAAAGCAGGTCAAATTCATCGAGAATATAACATGGTCACTCAAGGATCACAAAAAAGTATCCGAGAAAGCCCTACACTCAACAACCCCAAGATTTCTGAGAGGAGGATGGACCACTCAATGGTCATCCTCAAGAAAACCTATAATCAACCTCCTGCTCATGGGATTGAGCAGGGATTGTAATAACAACCCCATTAGTATCCATATATACTGAGTAAATCAATCAACCACCATCATGTAGATCATAGTACAATAACGATCCTTACAACTTGCCAAACTGCATGTCACTTCCCTATTATGTCATTCACACTAACACATGAGTTATGCAAAATATGAGCGGATCCTCTTAATCATGCATAGTGATAATCATATCAACACAATAGGGTATGTGATGAGTTCATATTTTGACACATTTTATACCCTTCTAATACTAGTTTTTGGTAGTTTATTTAGCTAATATAGGGGAATAATTAGTGTTTTATGCTTAAGTGGTAAAAATTACATAAATATTAATACTTGAGCTAAAATGATATAAATTAAGTAAATTTAGAGTAAAATATTATTTATTGATATTTATTGAATTTTATTTTGCAGGTTTTGTTTTTAAATAAAAGAAAAAAAAAAGAATTCGACCTTTGGACCAACGGCCAAAGGCCGAAGGCCCAAAGGCCAGGAAACAAAACAAAACAACGCCCAGTGATGATCAAAAAACCAAACAAGCCGCACAAAAGGGCGCACGAAACAAAAAGGCCAAGAAAGTCGGCTGGGCAGGGCTGATGTGGGAAGTGCATGGACGATGTATGCACAAAAATTTATAAAAGGGCGAGCGGCAGGCCAAAAGGACGACGCAGAGAGTAGAAGGCAGGTGAGAGGCGGTCTCTGTCGTTAGGCAGAGAACAGAGCATGTCAGAGGAGAGCCTTTATAGGCTTGGGAAAAGCAGAGAACAGAGAGGAGACTCGAGCGAGAGACGCGAGAGCCTTTACAAGCTCAAGAGAGCACGGACTTCGAGGAATCCGCATAGGTCTAGGTCGAAGCCTCCTCCGCCGCCAGCGACGAAAAAAAAGAAAAAGAAAAAGAAAGAATTGCACGGAAATTCAAGCGCCGAAATAAGGAAGAAAATTTTAAGGAATAATTTAATACTAGTAGAATTTATTTTAGATAAAATTAATTTTTATCTGAATAAATTCTTGAACTTTTATCCAAAATTAATTCCGATTATTTCTTTCTCTTATTTTTAATTTATATTTTAGATATATATTTCTGTGTAATTAATTCTTTAATTATGAGCGGCTGATTATTTATTGTTAGGGAATGAATTGAAACCCTGGATTATGATTTGAATTATAATTTTATTTTCTTTGTTTCGTGAGATTGTTTCTTGACTCTATGTTAATTGCTATCGTTTATATGTATGATTCTATCAAGTATAGTTTATTTGGTGCATGACTTGTTCTGGTTCCTCATAAGTGACAGTATGTAGGATTATTTGCCTACTAAGTGGCCATCTAAATATACTAGAATTTATATGTATAAATTGCAGGTAGGTTAGATAACAATTTACCTAATTGTTTTGTGATTCTAACCGAAGTGGTAAAACGTTTCGATACATGTGGGTCAAGGAAAGGAAATACAGCTAGACATGCGTTTTGTACTAGTCTGGGTACTTAGATTGACAGCCTTCCACTTACACTTAATGCATTAAATCTAGTTAAATATAGGAGCCGCTTGTTGCTGCTATACTGCTAGTATTTAATAGGGTTAATATAGGCACATGGTCGTATTAATTTATTAAGGGAAGTAATATAAGGTGTATAGACCTGCGTTTGGTGTGCAACTTGGTCGATCTCATTCTCACGATTAAATATTGACTTAGAAATAAATATTATATTACGACCTAATCTAGTGGTGGATTTTTATTTTCCCTAACATATTTCTCATATCTGCGGTTTCCCATTATTTTCATTTATTTTCATTATTAGTTTATTTTATTTTATTTATTCCTTTTATTATTTTATTATTTTTATAATCCCCCATTAGTATTTTATTTATTTATTTATTTATTTATTTTGTTTTATTTAGGATTTTTAGTTTTATTTTTAATTTAAGCTAGTTAGATAGAGGTGAGCCCTCTCAATCCCCGGCTAGACTGATACCCTTATTTACCAGTGCTACAATTGACAACAAGAGGATTTAAATTGCGTGCCGGCTACAGTCGCACCAATTTTTGTAGGGTATGTACCCTTTTAACATGCATACTATCTATCCATGGATCATGAAATACTTAGATTATCCATTCAACAGTAGGCAAAGTATAATTAGCATGGTGATGAGAAAGTAGGAATTCTTGCACAACATCTAACAATGGATGAATCATGATCATAATAATAATAAAGCATGTAAGAACTCATGGATCATTCTAGATTACAAGCATGTACCCTAATAGACATCGCAAGGGGCATATGATTAGCATCAAATTCCAAGTAGATAAGAAAAAGGCATACCACTTATTTATAGCTTAAACAAGGTGTAAGCTCTCAAGTATTCATAACGTAAAGCATATGCCATAATAAGTAACCATAATTATGTAGCCATCCCTAGCTAGGTACTTCCTCTTGAAATCTCATTTAGGTCCACATCTTACTTTAGGTGAAATGGAATTTCTTTGCCAAACCTTATGCATTAAGTGAGTATATACTTAAATTACCCCAAGTTCTTGAGCAAGGTGGAATTATTCATCATGGTCTCTCAATACCATGGAAGCCATCCAAATAGTGGACAAAAAGTCCTGGCTTGTGCCAAGGAAACCAAATGGACATAAATCTAGGCTCCTACCAAAGTAAGAATGGACCGAAGTCCTAGCTCATGCCAAGGAAAGCTAATGGATATAAGTCTAGGTACTTATCCATCCTGTGGTGATCGGACCATTTAGTATCAATACCCCCTAGTACATCATCAGTGTTTAGAGTAGGAAAGATAATGGAATATACAAGGATCCCGAGATCAACTAGGATCCTGTCCAAAGGCAAAAAGCACCCAAAAGGCAAACAAACCCTTAGTATCTAATCGAGGGTCGAATAATCTAGACCTTTCACAGTGCTCGTTCCACTTTAAGTGTAGTGTCTTATTAGTTTAGGAAAGTCATTTTACATAAAGCCCCACAACAACAATATCATACCAATCATATAAGCCTTTTTCATTTAACATGCCCATATAAGGTTCTCATTTTACTAGTGTTCCCATTTAAGCTCTCTTCAAGAGATTATTCTGTTACACCATCCATTATGTCAAGGAGTGGCATTATCACATTGTAAAAATACACATAATGGTCCAATCCATCAATTTAATTTCCATTTATTCTCTTATTCACAATTTAATTCTAGCTCATACCCCAGGTTAAGGTCATAGTTCATTATTCAATCGTAGGCTTACCCATTTATTTAAGGATGTTCTAATCAATTTCCTAAGGCCAAAGGTTGAGGTCCAATTATAGGTCAACTAGAGTCCAATCCTAGGTTATAACTATTTATTTATTTGTTTCATTAGCCCAATGAAAATTACTAATTGTAGGTAAGGTTAAATGAAGCCATCCTATATGATTGTATTATTTTTTTTCCCTAATCCATTTATCCTATGGATTTCTCATTTTTATGGCCATGGTATAAGTCACTAGAGGTCTATCATCAATTTTCCATTACTAAACCTAAGGAGAGTCCATCTTTAGTCATTTGATCACCTATTCATGTTATGTTCACTAGGAAGGCTAAAGGTTACATTAAGGTTGAGTTTTATTACCTTTAATCTATTATTTAACTTCGTTAATCTAGATTCATATTATTCAATTGTTGTTTTAAATCGTTTTTCTTTCTTTGTAATTTTCATTTGAAACATTTACCTATTTATTTCAATTCCTTTTTCTAAATGAACATCTAAATTCTTACTTATGTTATGGTATATCATTGTTCTGTATTTATCATGTCTCGTATCTTGATTTGCTTTTGCCTTATAATTGGTATGAGGATGGTTCAGAGCCAGACTTATATCGATTATGGCAATAACACACATTCATGTTAAATAACATTTTTCCTCTTTAATGAAATTTGTTAGTAGTATATTTTGGAGATGTTACATTTACTTTATCCACTAAAGGTAGTTTCCACCACTTAATATGGGTAGTTTCCTAACGTAAAATATAAATACCCAATATTTATAAAACTACAACCATTTTTCTTTCTGCTATTCAAATATTATAGTTTTTAGAAGCACTTAGTAGTTTCCTCTACCAAGTGTACTTTCCCATATCTATTGAATGTAGTTTCTAAAACTTTAAATATAAATACACAATATTTATAAAAATATCACTATTTTTTTCCTAACAATCAAATAATATAGTTTCTTGAGCTACTTATAATTGTTTCATCTACCTACTAAAAGTAGTTTTTATTGTCTACTATAGGTAGTTTTTCAAATTGAGAGTATTAGTTCTAAATTCTCACTAAAAGGACTAGTTTTTATTTAATTTTATATATATATAATTGGAGACAAGTCTGAGGATGGGAACCCCAATCACATCCTCATCCTGATCCAAAAAATATTCTTAATAAGAATCTCCAAACCTAATATCCAAAGTCTCTCTAGAATAGGGTATCCCAATGGGACTCCAAACTAAAAAGGTGCTTCGAACCTGTGAAATAGATTATTGTCCCTATAGAACACTAGTTATAGCCTTTTGATTTGTTACTCACAAGTATTGATAATGTGTATAGACGTACCCCACTAGTGGAAATATATTTCACTTGGCTATATCAATATTTGACACAAAAAAAACTAAATCCAAATACTATAGGATGGTTTGTAGAATATTTTGGCCTCCAACAATTATTTTTCAACTATAATTTTTGAAAACAAAATATATACAAAATTTAGCAAGTATATTTTCTAAATAAGTTGAGAAAACCAATCACAACATCCAACATTCAATAGATACAACTTACATAAATAATACCTATAAGTTAAGTGTTGGGCATGACAAAAAATTATTACCAAAAAAAAATGGGCATACAAATTACAAACAATATACAATTCCTGTCATAGGGGATACTTTATGTAGTTTCAAAAATGTTTGCTACTAATTCCTAGGTTAATCGGATTCAAATTGTACACATCTCAACATTAAATCTTGTAAAAAAAATTTAAAAAAAGAAAAGAAAAAGGGAGACTCATACTGGGCATCATATAAATGTGTCATAGATTGGGAAACTGTTATTAGATTGGGAAAATGTTTTTTTCTGTTGAAATTTAATATTTTACTTTCTTTAGAATACAAATTTACTAAAATTTGTATCCTGTCAGAAAAGTTGAAGATGAAAAATTGAAAATATTCCCCCAATCACAGGCTTAGTCAGGAAAATATTTAAATTGTATTGCAATTGAGTGAATGAGCATTAATCGTCAAGGATTTCTAACTAAATTTTTAGAGACATTAGAGGTAAATGGTTATACTTGTGAATTTCAGGCAATTTGCCACCCCATGGAATCGAGATCCCGAAAATTGGGCCAAAAAGCCTTTTGCATAAAACTTAATAGTTAAACGCTTAATATCAACCTTTCATTCTCTACAGAGATCGTCTCGCTGACCAAAAATCATTCCATGCTCGGCAGAATTTACGGTTATTTATCGTCACAGCCACTTCAGACGCATCCAGCAATGCAGCCAACATAACATGAAAATTTTGAGAAAGGAGAGATGCTAAGATGAAGCTAAATATAAAATTTAACTCAGCCGAATAGATGCATAAACGTTGGTCTCTGGCATATAGAGATTCATAGCGGCAATCTAATCCAAAGCTCAACAACAAGCCAGCATGCTTCTCGATATCATGGGCTTATATTATCTGACACAAGAAAGCGAGGGAAATTTATTGATCAGTGTTGCCCACCCTAAATTACGTGCATTTGCCTAAGTATGCCTTCCATCCTTGAACCCGGTATTCATGAGCAGCTTCTGCAGGATTTGCAGCCTTGATAATTCCACGGCCAACAATGATAATATCGCTACCTCTATCATGGATTACCTGGTACAGAGGAGTCTCGTATTATTTATGGAACAAAGTTGAATCATAGCTTGAACACACCTTCAAGTATCACATTTGGGGAAGGGACACATGTTCCTGATCTTCAGTTTATTCACAATGATTCTATGAAATATTCATGACATGAAATTGCTGGCATCGTATTCATTATTTTTTAATCAGAGAAAGAAAAGAAATATCTTCATTATATCAATTTACAAAGTAGACAATAAAACCCTAGACAAAAATAAGATTGAAAGCTTTAATATAGCCACTGAGTTGCTGCTATCCACATTTTACCATCATAAGGAAAGAAAAATAAAGAAGGGCTATACAGCAAAGTTGACAAAAATGTATATGAAACTGAGCAGCAGTACAACTATAACATCCTATACCATCACATACATAACCCCATACTAAATCTGATAAAATCCATTGTATGCATCCTATTTTTTCCACAGGGCCATCCATTTGATAACAAGATTAATATACAACTATCCGTACTTTGTATCACAATTCATATTACATCATAAATAAATAAATAAAGTATGAAAATCCCTAAAAAATGTTAATATATATCATATCATTTCATTGCAACCGATTAATATAACAAACAAATCAAGATGATAGGCAACTAACATTAAGCAACAAGTATGACTCACCGAATATGGAGTGTTGTATTGTTGGCCGAGGGCATCCCCACCTTTTACCATTTGGACACCAGGGGTAGCATGAATGAATGCTGGATTAATTGGTCCTCCTTTCCAGGATGCTGGATTCACAGAGATAAATCCGATAACAAAATCTGAATGATCCTCGGCAATTTTTACAGCAGCAGCTGTGTAGTCGCCTGTTGCTAGATTACCAGCTGAACTCATTTCTGCCAGCAACAAGAGACCTCTACCACGAGGCAGACCCTGTGATAAACAAATGAATACATAACCATATCATAAGCCAAAATTTCAAAACTAGTTATTTTAAGGGTAAATGAAGCTACTAATGCAAACCTTCAGTTTTAAACCATCTACTATCCCAGGACCAGAGATTATGTGAGCATTGATTATGTCAGCCCACTCCAAGATGTGATAAACCCCTCTGTATATAAGCCAGCAAAAACAACTTATATTTTGAAGAGGCAAAAATTTATGGAAACAATGAATAAAGAAAAAAACTAAACTTACCCTTCATACTGCATCGTCACTGTGTTTCCAATATCAGCAAACTTGCGATCCTCAAATATTAAGAAATTATGCCTTTCTGCAATCTTTCAATGTAAAAGAGCAAATTAGCTACCAGCAACTAAATCAATTTGGCAGTAGTAAGGCCTATGATGTGCAGCAGTTGACAATGCACCCATTTGTGGCTTACAATAGCTAAAAGAAATGTCATTCTTCAAAATAGTTGACTTCTAGCTCTGTTTGCACATTAGTGCAGGTTCAAGTGGATGATAAGACCATAGATGGCAAATAACCTTATGGTTCATGGATGTGAAATTGAAAACTCAAAAATTGGCAGCACATGTTCCAAAGGTCAAACAAAAGGAAAAAAAAAAAAGGAAAAAAGGGCTTTAATAATGAATATGATGTGCAACATAAAAATGAACGAAATCTTATAAATTACCGAACGAAGTTTTGAGCCAAAATCCGGAGTGAAGTCAGACAATATATCAACGTGAGTTTTCAATAAGCAAATCTCTGGTCCAACCTACACAAAGCCAATGCAAGTCACAAAGAAGAGAAAATCAAAAGATAGCATTAGACAGGGTATTGCAGCAGTAATTACTACATCCAAGTCATCCATATACTTTTCCTTGAACTGAGAAGAATGGAAAATCAAAGTGTTTTATTTATGACAGAACAAAATCATCAACCTTCAGACCACTCGTACATGAAAGAACATCAGGTCCGAAGAAGCCTCAATCAAAGGCATCTTGACAAAGAACTAACGTCCAGTGTCACATAATTGAGAATACTCTTGAGCTTGATAGTTAATGAGAAAGATACATACAAAATAAATAATGTTCACTCATCAAAGTCTCTCTTTCTCTTGACCATGTTCGAATTGGTACCTACAATAAAAAGGGGAACCATAATTTTGAATTACTGATGTTCCAATTGTTACCTACATAATCTACCAGCTATCAGTTTCCTAGGTTGTACCAATACAGGGACAAGGGCGTAGAAACGGGCAGTGATTTTTTTTAAAATATAATGTTCATTTATTTGCATTTCAGAGAAAACACGACATGAAGAAACGCCGGGTCCATGCAACATAGACTCTTTACACATTATGCAGCCAACTCTTGATTTCATGTCACACCAGATAGTTTTTAAACTAACTAGTTAGAATATACTTGTCAAGAAAAGCCGAAAGCAGAGGAACAAGCTGTTATCACCTTATCGGCAAGTTCAAGCAACTCAGCGGCAGTACCAACATCAGCAGCCAAACACAAATTACTCTCTTTCTGAAGCATCACCTCAAACAACCTCCTCCCTGTCTCATTCTTCGCAAACTTAGCCCTCTCCCCATATCCCAGCTTTACTCCCCCAACTTTTTCTTCCTCTACCTTTGGCACCATAACTTTTCGATTCTCCTCCAAGAATCTTAATACCATTTTCTCCGTATCTTCTTCCACTTTCCCTAATCTCCTCAGCACCGCAACCATCTCACTCAATTTCAACAGTGAATGCAACCGTATCCCGTTTGCAGCCAGATTTTCTCTCCCACCTTGTTCCCTGTTACCAAAAAGCAAGATTTCAAAGTAGAAAAATAGTAAATAATAGTGATCGGACGATAAACATTCGCTGAATTAAAGTAGTTGCAACTGTCAGATCTGCATTATTGCTGCTCTCTTAGCTTCAACTTCTCAAAAATACTCACCTATCGATCAAGACGACAACATCCGTCACCTTAAGTCCACAGTTTCTGAGGGGAGCAGCAGTTTCAAGAACAGAAGCTCCACTAGTAACAAGGTCTTCTATGATGAGGCAAGTTTGATCCGGTAGAAATACACCTTCAATGGCTTTACCAGTACCATAGGATTTGACTTCCTTACGGCGCATTAGCATAGGGGTGTTATGAGTGATAGACACAACAGTGGCAATTGGAAGAGCAGTGTAAGGAACTCCACATATGAGGTCGAAAGAGGTGGCGGGTGTGGCAGTTTTGACGGCGGATATTAGGGTTTGAGAGATTTGGGAGAGGAGGGAAGGGTAGGACACAATAAGGCGGAGGTCGATGTAGACCGGCGACGAAATGCCGGACTTCAGCTTGAAGTTGCCGAATTTTACAGCCGAGATTTCGTGAAGTTGCAGGATAAGAGATTCCATGGAAGAGGATGACGACATACCCGGGGCTCTGCAGTTGTCGGAGTCGTCAAGGCAGAGTGACGCTCGGAAACTGCGACCTGCAGGAAGCGGAGGAAGAAAAGAGGCTTGAACACAAAGTTCACGTAAAATTAACGCACGATTTTTTTATTATTATTATTACTAAAAAAAATTCCCCATATAATTTTAAATTTAGATTAAATATACATTGGAATTCTAAATTTACGAAAACGAATTAAATAGACGGATTAAGAACTAATGAACTGGATAATCTCATGACCATAATCCTTAACTTCTAATCACAAGAATATATATATATATGGTATCAGAGCCAGTGGGATTAGTTCGTGAGAGGGGTAAGTGTGTCTGGTCAAACTTCTTATTTTGTGTAGGCCGTTAGGTAAGCTCCTGCTTCTAGAGCAGAGTAAGTCCTGTAAGTCCAAAGTTTAGGCAAGGCAGTAGCCAGGCATTGGAGTCTGAAAGCCATTTATGCAATAATAAGATAAGCGACATGCATTTATTTTCTTGATCTTCTAGTTCTTCTAGTTCTAGTTCTAGAAATGACATAGGACCTAGAAATTCAAACAGACAAACGGAATAATATGAATTCGAAAACTTTGAAGGATCCATAGATACGTGGAGACTTCCCAAACTTCAAAAGGAAATTGTTTATAGGACATCAAATTGGTCACTATTGCCAACAAATTATGTCATCAAAACATAAGAAAGAGACCTTCAAATCTGCAAACCTCTAGAGACCATTCAACTACTTAGTCAAAAGTCTCTAACAAAACATATAAAGAAGGGCTTTAATTACATCCAATTAGGATTAGTCCAAGTAGGATTCAAATCTCTGACAAGAGAAGACCCAAACACATCGATCTTAGCAGTACTTAGAGACACTAGGATGCTAAAGTTTACGGATTCTTTAATAGAAACTGTAGAGTCTAGTTTGTGTTCTGGTCCGATATTTTTTAATTGCTTTCCAAACTTTGCACCTTTGCTTACTGATCCTAATATTTTGCATGCTCTGACTTTACAAATTAAAACGCATGGATATCAAATGTTACCTGGATCTATACCTGTAGTAGTAATCTATAGGATACATTACAAAGTAACGAAGACTGCTTTTGGCACTGAAGCAGTTAGGAAAATTGAAAACGGTGAGACCTTAGTTTTACAACATGACTTAACTAGGTCTAATACTGTTATCCCCAAAACCATCAAATGGAATGAAATAGAACTCCCTGAGGAATGGACTTTAGATAAGGCGCAACCAGCCTAGGAAGAAATTAAAGAACCCGAGATTCCAAAACCAAACACGAATCTTAACAAAATAATCCAGTTCGATGACGGAACTGTCAAACTTAGTTTTAGGAGGAATCAAGGCCTTAGAATTAGGGACGATGCCTCTAGCTCTTCCACCGTCAACTTAGGAAATGTTTCAAACCTTCCTAAAAACATAAATCTGGAAGACAAAATTCAAAAGAATAGGAATGCGGTAGATCAAACTCCTAGACATTCGTTTAAGCAAGCAAATTATCAAACTAGAATTCCTAAGGCAAACTACAAGAGACAAGATGATAGGGAACAAACTAGCGAAGATGAAATAGACTCGCCTCCCCATTCACCTGGAATTTCCGACATAACAGATAACCAACTAAACGTCCTAGAAAAGGAATTTGTTGTTGATAAAGAATTCTATAGAGTCGACTTTTATTCTGAAAAGAATACTAACAAACGAACTTGGTTTATTAAAAACCTAGAAAAAGAAAGTCACAAACTTCAAGAAGAATTCTACAAATTCTTAAATGATAACAAATGCAAAATAATGTTCTCTGATTGGTTAGTGATAAGGATGCTGAATAATGGTGTAAATTTGAGAGAAGTAAAAAATTCACCATTTAAATCTGCAAAACCCATAACCAGTCGATCAAAAATAAGAGCCTGAAAAACAGAAAGAGGAACAATTGAAAATGAACATCCGCATCTTCAAAACATTCAAATGCCTGCAGGAGAAAATACCTTAAAATTGAAACCTCTAAGAATGCCAAAAGAGGATGAACTAGAAAACTCAAAAAATATTGTTTTACAAAACAATTATACTAATGTTCATCTTAACACCATAGGTACGCAATTAACAAAACTAGATAAAACAATTCAAAAAACAATACTCCCGGCAATTCAAACTGTTTCAGATAATAAACCTGAACAAAAACAAATGCTAGTCTTCAAACCTTTTGAATTATCAAAATCCAGTAAAAAAAAGAAATCAAAACTGAAAAAGACGAATTTATTTTGGCAATAAAAGAAAAATTAAATTTAATTGCCCAGGCAACCTCGTCCAGTCAAAATCAAAATCAGGTTCCCGATACACCTGACCAAACAACACATATCCTAGTGATCAATGAAGATGACCTCACCGACCGAAGCCAAACAAAGTCGGAAGGAGCCCAAAAACAGGTTCCTGTAGTAGCTCGTTTGGACATACCGTCATCCTCTAAATCAATAGTACCAAAAAAAACTGCTCCCGACCTTAGTCTAGAGGTTAGGCCCAACAAACTAGTTCAGCTCAGTTACAAAGCCAATTCATTATACGAATGGAATATAGATGGACTGTCCGAGTATCAAACCTTAGGCCTGCTACAACAAATGACTATGGCAGCAAACGCATATAAAGCCCAAATGAACACATCCGACAAAACCATAGCAGAACTCCTGATAGCAGGGTTCTCAGGACAACTTAAAGGATGGTGGGACTTTCATTTAACTACAAATGAACAAACTGACATTTTAGAAGCCATTAAGGTAGACTAAAACGACGAAATAATTATAGATAATGGTGAACCCATATCTGATGTCGTAGCATCCCTTATTTTGGCCATATCCTTACATTTTGTAGGAGACCCTTCGCACCTTAAGGATAAAAATGGAGAATTATTGTCAAACCTTAGGTGTAAAAGACTTAATGACTTCCAGTGGTACAAAAACACTTTCCTAACTAGAGTTATGCTTAGGGAAGACTCAAACCAGCCGTTTTGAAAAGAAAAATTTTTAGATGGCCTACCACCATTGTTAGGAGAAAAAGTACGCAACAAAATCAAAGAAGCCCATAATAACCAGATCCCTTACAACAAATTTACCTACGGTGAACTAATTAGTTTTAACCAAAAAGAAGGTTTAAAAATTTGTCAGGATTTGAAGCTTCAGAAAAAACTCAAATCTGAATTAAATCAGACCAAACAAGAACTAGGATCCTTCTGTAGACAATTCGACATTGTAGGACCTACAAACAAACAATGTACAGGAAACTACAGACCTAGCCATCACAAAAAAAAAACAAAAAAAAATATTTGCCAGCTCCTCAACCACAGAAACAAATTCCCTATTATCAAAAAACCAAAAAAGGGGAAAAGAAAACAATATATAAAAACCCACTTAGGGAAAAAAAGATTCAAAGAATATAGATGTTACAAATGTGGTAAAGTAGGACATACTTCAAATTATTGCAAAACTAGTAAGAAAATTCGTGAATTAGACTTAGATGATGAAACTAGGGAAAAAATTCAAAACCTCCTAGTATCTTCTGAGGATGATCAAAACCCAGAGATAGATGAACTCCAAACAGGGTCATCTTCCTCTACCAACCGTTCTTCTGACCCAGAAGAAGAACTTGAACAAAACCAAATGAATGTTCTAACTAAACAACAAAAAATGGTTTTAGACATTGTTCACTTAATCCCTGACCCATCAAAACAAGCTGAAAATTTGGAAAAGCTAATGGACTCAATTGAAAAAGATGAACCAATTAAACCATTGCAACAGAACATTCCTCTAAAACCAACAAACGCCTATGATCTGACCAAGATTCTTAATCGTCAAAAGAAAACAAAAAGTTTCAACTCCAACAACTTCCGAACTTCAACAAGAAATTAAAGAAGTCAAGAAAGAATTGAAAATGTTGAAATTAAAACAAGAATCTGACATTCAAACCATCCAAACAATGTTGAATAAAACCCAAAACTCATCTACAGAACCAAGTGAATTTGAAAAATCTGAAGACGATCAAAACATAGATAATGTTTCAAATGAATTGATTTCAGGAGAATTTCTTAATGTCTTAAAAGAGATAACCTCCCGCAAATACATCATCCAAATAACCCTTAGGTTAGATGATGGCTTCTTGATAACACAATCTCACTGTTTGACATCGGTGCTGACTTAAACTATATTAAAGAAGGAATAATTCCAAAAAGGTACCTCTCAAAATCGAATGAAAAACTATCTGCAGCTAATAGCTCCAAACTCAAAATCAAATATAAATGTGATGCAGAATTAATCTGTAACAATTTGCAAATTAAAACGACCTATTTAATAACCCCGGATATTAGTCAATCAGTTATTTTAGGTACCCCCTTTATTAATTTGATCACTCCTTACAAAGTAGGTTTGTCCGGCATTTCATTCAAGACAAAAGGGAAAAGGCATAGTTTATCCTTTTTAGAAATCCCCAGGACCCGAAACCTGAACTTGTTAAAGGCAAATTTAATTTATGAGGATCAAATTAATCACCTGATAAAAATAAAACAAAATGATTTAGATTTCCTAAAACAAAATATCAATCTATCTCAGATCCGACAACAGTTAGAAACAAAACCTGTTAGGGACAAAATTGACCAGATTAGGAATTAAATCGAAAAAGAAATCTACTCCGATCTCCCAAATGCTTTTTGGTCTAGAAAACACCACATGGTAGATCTCCCTTACAAAGATAGTTTCAGTGAGAGAAATATACCAACAAAGGCTAGACCCATTCAAATGAACTCAGAATTAATTGAACATTGCAAACAAGAAATCAAAGACTTAGAAACAAAAGGGTTAATTTCAAAATCTAGGTCACCTTGGTCTTGTGCTGCTTTTTATGTCAATAAAAATTCTGAAATAGAAAGAGGATCACCTAGGCTAGTGATCAATTACAAACCTTTGAACGATGCTCTCAAATGGATCAGATATCCAATCCCAAATAAAAAAGATTTGCTTCAAATATTGTATTCGGCAATTATCTTTTCAAAATTTGATTTGAAATCGGGATTTTGGCAAATACAAATTAAACCATCTGACCGATACAAAACAGCATTCACAGTACCGTTTGGCCAATACGAGTGGAACGTAATGCCTTTTGGGTTAAAAAATGCACCATCAGAATTCCAAAGGATTATGAATGACATTTTTAATCCATATTCAAATTTTTGCATTGTATATATTGATGATGTTCTAGTATTTTCAAATAGTCTAGATCAGCATTTCAGGCACCTTAGGATCTTCCTTAGTGTCGCCAGGCATACTGGACTTGTTATCTTTAGGCCCAAAATTAGGTTTTTAGGATATTATATAGAGTCGGGCAGAATTAGGCCCATTGAGTGGTCCATAGAATTTGCGTCTAAATTCCCAGACCAAATCCTGAACTATGTTCTAGACTTCTGTCTTAATCTTAACCAAATTGCAAAACCACTTCATGATCGGCTTAAAAAGAATCCAGAACCTTGGACCCAAGCCCAGACCAATGCCATCAAAATCATCGAAGCCCAAGTCCAGTCCATACCCTGTCTGACCTTCGCCAACCCAAACCTATTCAAAATCGTCGAAACAGACGCCTCTAAGATTGGTTACGGGGGCATCCTAAATAGTGTCAAGCTCAGACTCTTGAACAGTATCTGGCCCAAGCCAAAGCCCGGAGTGAGACAGTGATCTAATACACATCTGGACACTGGACCCAGACACAGCAAAACTATTCGACGGTCAAAAAGGAAATATTTGCGATCGTCCAGCCCATTACAAAATTTCAGTCCGACTTACTAAATCAAAAGTTCCTGTTATGAGTCGACTGCAAATCAGCAAAGCAGATACTCAAAAAAGACGTAGAGAACGTCGCAAGCAAACAAATTTTTGCTAGATGGCAAGCCTTACTTTCGGTGTTCGACTTTGACATTGAATATATAAAAGGAAAAGAAAATTCATTGCCAGACTTCCTCACGTGTGAATTCCTTCAAGGAAACTCTCTTTCAGATCATGCCTCTAAGAAAGAAGGGAAAAGAGAAAGTCCAGGAAATTCTGGCGGCAAAGCCAGCAAAAATCAAATCATGGTACGAAGCAACCATAGAGGATGAAGCAGCAGCTTCATCGCCTCCAAAGGATGACTCCAAATCAGATGTCCAAAAGTGGGTGGATAATCTCACCCAATCACCCGAAGTGTTCAGAGCACTTCAACAGATTACAGAACACGTTCAGAGTTCTCAACCTGAATGCAAAGGTACGAATTCTTCAAACTCTATTTACAAAACTGAAGGAGGTATTTTAATTCCTCTCACTCCTTCAAAAGAAATTTCAAAATCAGTTTCTGACAAACCAATTTGCAAAATTCCATCCCTGAAATCAAGAATTTCAAGACTCGAAAATGTTTTAGACATGAAACCAGCTTTTCAAAAGAAAGCTGAGTATTTTACAAAACAAAATATTCAAATCATTTCAAACCTCAAAGATAGATTCCATCATTCGGATCCCTTCGTTGCCCTTCGGAAAATGTTTTCTGGTTGGGATTTCAAACCATGGGATGTGACCGCACCCCATGCGTATTATAAGTCAATACTAGAGTATACAGGTTCAGCTTCATTTAAAACCTTCATACTACCCCAAACAAAACATGAAGCTGCCTACTCAACCTGTCAACTACACAGGGTTATTCTTCCCGCGGACTGGGGACAAAGCCTCGAATTTCCTCGCAGGCTCCCAGATTCGTACAAATTTAGCTCAAAATCAAAAATGAATTTTAATTACTGGGACTACCAACAGGCTTGGTGGAATGTTTTCTTCATAGAAAATTCCAGAAAGTCTCACTCCTGGTTATTGTTTTTCAAAAATTTCAAACAAACCCATTACCCTAATTGGTTCATAAGATGGTGGAGGGATTTCGGCGCCATCCCGGATATCCTACCAGAACAGGTTTCAAAATCTCTTAACATGTTTAAAACCCTATACAAACCCATAAAAGACGATAGGGTGTTGCCCCCTATCTTTGCCTTCTGTTCAAAATTATTCTGCCCCTGGGTGTTTGCCTGGTCTACAGAATTAAGTGAGGTTGATGGTATTCCTACTTTAGTCCGCCGATTCAAAGTCAAATGGTGGTCGAAGTATCAAACATTCGAGAAAGTTTCTGAACAAGCCGTCTACAAAATCATCACGGAGATCCAGCCGGCTTCTTCCTCAACAAACCCTGTCAGAACCAGCCCTGAAGATTCAAGGTTCCTGGCATAAAAATCAGTTATGGCCGCCAAATTCACAGCCGCAAAAAATGAAAAAGAATACCTAGCCATTCTAGGCGAAGTGTTCTCGCAGAGCAAACAAGGTGAGTCAGCAGCCTCGTCGGTCACTCCAGAAATGGACTTCGACGACGAAAATGAAGACGACTGTTACGGGATACTACCCCCAATCCGGTAGACAGTACAAATACGCACGTAGGCCTATACACTTTTGGCGTCAAAGGATCATGGCAGACAAAGAATATTTCTGCCAGTCAAAAGTTCGTGTCAAAAGTCTAAAGCGTCATCGGCAAAAGTGAAAGGAATCATGCAAGACACTTTCAGCGACTGATGTTTTGACCAAGGTAAAAGAATAAAGTAAAAGCAACCAAAAAGTAAAAGTGGAAGATGACAAGGGAATCTGCGGCAAAGGACAATCACACGGATCACTTTAGCTTTCCCTAGGTTACCTTTTACTATTTGTACTTTTACTTGTGTACTATTTCAAACTGTTATTGTAGATGGTACTATAGACAGTACACTTTCTACTGTTTACTTTTGGTGGATTCTCGAATCCACTTTTCAAATGTACCTTACTTTGATCCCCTCTTCTATATAAGGGGCCTTAGGACTTCATTTTTAGGGGTCGGTTTTTCGGACTAGAATTCAGATTCTCAGAAAGGAACGATCACTCAAATCTTTGAATCAAACCCCAAACAAAATAAATTAAATTTCAAAATTTCCTATCCATTTCCCTTCTTTCTCTTGAATTTATCTTCTTATTTCTCTAACTATCTATCTCTTTAATTCCTCACAGCCTAGCTCTTTAATTATCTGTGCTCTCCTTATAGCCGGTACACCTCCTGTGTAAACTGATCTCTTTGAAGGATTAATCTTTAGGCTAGATCTCCTACTAAAGTCATCTAAATATGCTTTAAGGATTTTTGCAGACGAGGGAGTAACTTTATAAAAAAAATTAATCATCTGTAAAACTAAGGCCTACCAATTGCATTTTGTGGCATCTAGGTGACCCTCGAATCCATCTTCCTGTTAGAGTCCTCTTAAGCTTCTATGCAAATATTCCATTCCCAAAAGGAAAGAATAAGGAGAAAGTGAATCTCCTTGCCTCAAGCCTCACTTACATGGCATAGGTTTGGTGAGAGAACCATGAATGTTAACTAAGACTCTAATAGAGGAGATGCATTGTGTAATGAGATTAACAATCTTCATGGGAAAACCAAACTGAGTTAAATAAGTGTCATTAAACATGGCAGTATTAGAGTGATAAGTCTTCCATATCTCCTGAACTAAAGGTAGAAACATCTCTTTGTTTGCCTAGTAATTTTGAAACTTAAATGTCTTTGGGCTACTAGCATATTGCTGATCCACATGTAACAGTAAGGGATAATGATCAAAAATCACTTAGGCCTCTATCTGCATGGTGGTAAGGGTGAACCGTGATAACCAGTGGATGTTTCCAAAGCCTCTATCAAGTATATCGTATATTCAGGACTCACTCTGTTACATGTTTGTCCAAGTATACCTACTACTAGTGATTAGTAGCTGATAAAATCTATAATCATGGATGCACTATGTAAAATCATCTATATCATGTTGGTTTATATATCCCTCAAGCTTCTCAAACTTAGAAGTCACAATATTGAAATCCCCAAGTACAACCCAAGGCTGGAGATTACTTTCTACTATATATTCCAGCCATGATCACAATTCTTGTCTAAGTCAAATAGCTCTGATACCAACTTGTAACACCCCCAAATTTACTACTAAAAAATTTTGTTTAAATTAAAAGGATTAGCGGAAGCGAAAGAATCAAAACCGTAAACTTGGGGGTATTACCGCCACACTTAGTACCAGACCGGTTCATTCCTACCGTTCCGGTACTAAGTGCTAAGGCTAAATCTGATCATCAATAAGTACAAAGTATCATAAAACGCAAGACGACATTTATCATAATTCATTAATAAGATATAAGTCAAACAGACGTTTGATTACGATTTAGGATTACAACCCCATAATATACTTTTTCTTTAAAACGGGAAACGTAATACAAAATATAGCTAACAAAACAATTCCCAAAAAGGATCAGTATCCGGATCGCCAACTCACTCAAGTCAAGCCTTCCACCCCAAAATAGTACCCGATCATAGACCTGCACAGGAGGTCTGCTCCCCACCATCGGTGGATCATCATAGGACCCATTCAATCAAGGTAGTATCAGTATGGGTCCAATATTGAGTAAGGGCGCAGGTGCGCTAAGGCCAAGCATACGATCATACAACATAACACACACAACACAATCACATAAGCAACATGTAATATTATGGATGATGTAGGTCGGTTATGGTCCAATCCAACTTCTTCTTTTCATAACTCTAATAATTACCTAGCCATTCTAGGCGAAGTGTTCTCGCAGAGCAAACAAGGTGAGTCAGCAGCCTCGTCGGTCACTCCAGAAATGGACTTCGGCGACGAAAATGAAGACAACTGTTATGGGATACTACCCCCAATCCGGTAGATAGTACAAAAACGCACGGAGGACTATACACTTTTGGCGTCAAAAGATCATGGCAGACAAAGAATATTTCTGCCAGTCAAAAGTTCGTGTCAAAAGTCTAAAGCGTCATCGACAAAAGCGAAAGGAATCATGCAAGACACTTTCGGCGACTGATGTTTTGACCAAGGTAAAAGAATAAAGTAAAAGCAACCGAAAAGTAAAAGTGGAAGATGACAAGGGAATCTGCGGCAAAGGACAATCACACGGATCACTTTAGCTTTCCCTAGGTTACCTTTTACTATTTGTACTTTTACCTGTGTACTATTTCAAACTGTTATTGTAGATGGTACTATAGACAGTACACTTTCTACTATTTACTTTTGGTGGATTCCCGAATCCACTTTTCAAATGTACCTTAGTTTGATCCCCTCTTCTATATAAGGGGCCTTAGGACTTAATTTTTAGGGGTCAGTTTTTCGGACTAGAATTCAGATTCTCAGAAAGGAACGATCACTCAAATCTTTGAATCAAACCCCAAACAAAATAAATTAAATTTCAAAATTTCCTATCCATTTCCCTTCTTTCTCTTGAATTTATCTTCTTCTTTCTCTAACTATCTATCTATCCACCCTTGTTTTCTTATTTATATTCTTCAGGTTGCCCGTTTGCATCCCGAGATCCTTGGCATATATATATTTGATCATATAAAATAATAATTTTACCCTCGTCTATATTACTTATACTTCTTTCCATTTTCTTACTCATTTCTCTCTTCTTCTCTTTCTTTCAATCAATTAACTTTGGCTTTTTTTAAACCCTTATATTCATTTTCCTTTTGTTTAATTTATTTATTTTGAGAAAAGATGTAAAAAAAAATACAAATAAGAATAGAAAAAATTAAATATAAACCAAAACTAAAAATCAAAGAATGTAAATTCAATGTGCATTAAAAAAATTGGTTTCATTATATTTAATTTATTATTTATTTATAGAAAAACATGTAATGTAAAGAAAAATATACCATTTAAACAACTAAAACAAAAAATAAGAATTAGATTAAACAAATAAAACAAGAAGAAAATATTTTTTTTTAAAAAAATCATTATCCACTTCCAAACTTGTCTATCGACTCCTCTCTCTCCTCACTCTCACAAAAATTTCCTCCACCCTTCTAACCCACTCTTGTGCTACCAAAGCTACCCACCCTAATTAATATCAACATCATCATACTAGACTTGAAAATGCTCATTTGACTTGTTAAACACTTAGTCCAATTCGTTTATTTAGCTAAATAAGCCGAGTCCGAGCTAAAAAAATTTCAACTCAATTCATTTAAATCTTATGTATGTGAATTTGGTTTATTAAAAGATCATTTTAGCTTATTATTTTAGTGAAACAAGCTGAGTCCAAAACTCATTTACAAACACTACATTAGACCCATTTATCTTAGTGTTCTTTTTGCCATTAGCAAACTATAGTAAGAAATTGGTATTGGACTCCCCCATTGCACTACCCATGTTTTGAAGATATGAACAAAAACTCAAATATACAAATATGAACATAAACATATCAAAATCCTATCTTGAAATCAAATTGAAGGCTAGAGACAAAAAAAAAACATGAAGCATCAGTGTGTGGTCAATTTGAGACAAAAATGACTAGACACAAATTAAACCTAATGTGGTTAAAAATGAATCAATTTAAAGAAACCACACTCAATTAAAACTAACACTCACAAAATTAAGCCACATAGTTTAGTTCATAAACAATCAATTGGTAAATACCTCGATTTCAAAGATCTTAGTCATGACGAAACAAAATTTTCGATCCTTGGATGTGTCAAAGGGCACATTGTGGTTGTTGCTAGGTGTTATTGCTTAGTTTGTGGGTGTTCACTAGTGAATCTAGATGGAGTTATTGGGAAGGTTGGGCATGTAGAGAAATAGAAAAAAAATTAACTAATATAAATATTATTGAACTAAAATGGTGGAGGTTGCTAGGGAAACTTGGTAGGTCATTACCATTGGCATGTTTGGAGGATGGCAAAGTTATTCATGGTGGTTTGCTGCTATGTCATACCCCCAAATTTTGAATAATAAAACTTTTTTTAAATACAACGCGGATATATTTTTAAAAGCAAAATTAGAGAATGTTTCCGCCACATCAACCATGAAAGAGGTGTGATCATCAATCAACTCATGCCTAATGCAAGGAAAAATGGAACAATCATGATAGAATGCATGCTCAACTAATAATACTATAATTTGATAATAGCAATGGTGAGAATGGTAATAAAGATAAAAGAGAGAGTTTATAAAATCCAAATATTAGCACACAACATCATCCAAAACACACTCTAGCTGAGAATCATATCCTTGTAAATCATCCTCTACTCATCAGACCAAAAGTTGGATCATCACAGTAACTATACAAATTTAATATCAGTATAGTAAAATACTAGTAAAACAAACTACCTAAAATGTTGTAAGGAATCATGTTGCACATTAAAGTCATATAGTAGCATGGTGATAAACATACTCACATAAAATAACACTCAAGCACATGATAGGAATAAAACAAGGCATATTTGCATGGAGATCATAGAAAAATGATAATACAATTGATATATTAAAATAACATAAGTTAAACCATATTATAAATATTCTTTTAGTGATTATATAATTTTATTTTATTAGGATAATCTATTCAAACGCACTTAGTTCTCCACCATAAAGAAAAGTTATGGCAGCAAACACACACAAAAGGATGCTACACCCACTACACATCGAGTACACTTATTATAAGGGCTAACACACCATGGGATACCACACCTACCACACATAATCAAAGTACATCAAAGGGGCTTATACTAAGATACCTCACCCTCCACACCTTGAATGTGTCTATCACAAGGGTTCAAAAGTTGGGATACCATATCTACCTAAACAATGGAAAATACAAAGTGCTAAGGGCTTGTGCTCAGATACCTCACCCACCTACTAGACATGGATGCCACATGCATTTATCATTGTCAAATCTCATACTTCAAAGATATGTACATACCCTCTACCAACCATAACCTAGTAGAGAAGAAAATAGGTGCCGAGTAAACAAAAACATAGGGTGACCCACCCACAAACTCTTGGCTAGCTATCTTGAAAGTTATAAAAAAAGGCTCGAACAAAATCTTATTCTATTGTTTCTTAATTACTAAGAAATTTCACAATCATAAATTAATTCTATCAATATCCAAATTGGATATTTCCAAGTGATAATACCAAATAAATCAAATGTCATATAAGCTGCTAATTAGGTGTTCAGAGATGACACCAAACTTAAATAATTTAAGGTCCAAATATTATCATTTTGATCCATATTAATTTTAAGGTAAACATGGTTGGAATCATGATTGTAATGATGTAATTACATGAGAACATTAATATAGAAGGCCTAAAGGAAAAATGATAATTAACAAACAAACATGTGAAAATACTAGCAAACCAATCAATCTATCCCTGAGACTAGTCGATTTGTCTAGTCATACCAGACCTAAACAAAAACTAAAACTAGAGGACTAATAGACAAATTAGTCCCATTGATCAACTATTCAGATGAAAGCATGTAACACCCCATCCTAAAATTCTTCAAAAATATATTTAAAATTATGTTAATATAAGATAAATTGGTTTTAATTTTAGAAAAGGATTGAAATTCTAATAAAAGTGTGAATTATAGGTGTATCGAATGACTAGTATGCTCATAAATTAACAATTTTATATTCCGTTGAACCAGTTGATTGGATTGCCCAAATTGATCGACTAGTTGTCTTGTGATTTCATATCCTCTTCTATTTTTGCTTTGATTCTCTTTTTAATATTTATGAAAACTTCTAAATAGATTTTCTTTGTGATAATTAGCATATTTTTATGCTTTAATATTATTTTCACATTAATTAGATCATTTTAAGACTTTATTTAGCTAAAAATCTCCCAAAAGCATTTTGAGGTACTTTTTCTCACCAACCACCTTCCCTCTCTCCTTCTACCTTTTCCCTCTCTCCTTAGGCTAGTGTAAAACTCCTTGTCCTTTTGCTAATATGTCTTATTTTGATGTTTCTTAACTCTACCCTCCCTAGCCCATGATTCACTATGTATTCCTCTTACACATTCATACATGAAACCCTACTCCACCCTTTCAAGTCAACTTCCTATCTTCTCTCCTCCTTCCTTTATTATCAACCATCATAAATTTTCTTTTCTTCATTATTTGATTCTTTATCCTCTTTACACACACTCATTAAAACCCTATTCACTTACTCTCCTTCCCTTAGAAATTTTCTAAGTGTTGGGTGTTATGCTTCCCTCCCTTTTGGTATGAAGACTAGAGCTCTTCCTCTTGACCTAAAATTTTGATTCTTATCATCATTTAAACACTTATTCTCCCTTCTATTTTCTTCTTCTTAATCTTTATTATATTTTCTCTTCATTTCCTATAAATAAAGGAGGAATAATGTTTTGAGAGAGTTGAAGATTTCTTGCTCTTTGCTACTCTTAGCTATCCATGTCTTGGGTTGAGGTTGATAATTGGTACCTTTATCCTTCTTCTCAATTTTACTTGTTTGAATTAAATTTCATAGTATGTTGTACTAATTTTGGATTCTTGATTCCTTTAGATAATCAAGGATCTTTTAGTGGGTCATCACGGCAGGAGTATTTTCTCTTTGCTAGAAGATTTTCTTGAGGTAAGATAAATATCTATTTTTTAATGAGGTTTGGTTTTCATGTTTGCATTAATTAATACCTATGAGTTTTCAGCATGTACCTATAGAAAAACATGAGTTATTATACGTGTTCAATTAAGATATGAGTTGTAAATGTGGATGGCTACAAGCATGAGATGTTACATCATATAGATCTTTGGGTTATAAGTGTGAATCTTGTGTCTACAATGAAAGTTTGGCTTGGTAACTAAATTATGGGGGTTCTATGTATCAAAAATGCTTATATGATTAGCTAACTATATGACTCTAGATTTTGTCCATGCATCATATGCTGTTTGATTTTAGTAGTATGTTGTCTTCAAGACCTGTTTGATGAACTTTTGATATGTGCGTATGATTGATGGTGGATGTGATATCAAGAAGCTTACTATTTAATGTTGATATGGTTCTCATTGATTTGCTCCTTGATGTTGACTATGTGGCATATTGAGGTTATTTTGACTCAAAGCATGATTTTGAGGAGCTAAGCATGAATGTATGATGGAATTAATTGACGAGCATGTTTAGAACATATTTATGTTATTAACAGCAATAATATGAGTAAGATGTGATCCATGGGGTGTTAAGCATGATTTAGGCATTTTTGCCTTAGTGTGAAGGTTGTAAATATATCATGATGTTGAATCATTAATTGAGTCTTAGAGGATGATATGTATATGCAATGTCTTTGGTATGTTTTCATATGAGTGCATAGTATATAACATGTGTAACCGACTTACTTGAGCATGGGATTAATGACAACATGACTTATAAATTATTTTATCCATGCTGATGAATTGAGGCATGAATTATGATTTTTATTGAACTCAAGCATGATCTTGTTGTTGAGTATAGATTCCCACTATAACTTGTGTGAGTTTATATGTCGAGTATGTCTCTTTATGTGTTTTATGACATAGACACATGCTAGGATTAATTTTGAAAAGATTGGCAGTGTTGTTATGTTTGGTTTTTAGATTTGGGTTGTTGTTTTTTTTGTAATTAATAAGCTTTATTTATAATCAAAACTATAACACCCCCATTTTTAGTACTTAAAAATTTTATTTTGCTAAAGCATTAATTACCAAAGATAATGGGTGTTACTGCCACACTTAGCATAATTCTAGTTCCCCCACCTTTATTATGCCAAATGATAAGGCTAAAACCAACCAAACTATAAAAAAATAAAATAAGAGAGATTACATAAATACAGGTTACGAATAAATATTTTCCGTACAACAACGATAATCAAAATACAGCTAGGGACATAAGAGTCCAAAGGAAAACCAACACAACAAAAACTAGTACCCGTAGGTATAACACAGGTTTGCCCTAACTCTTAGACCCATATGCCCATTCTGAAAATAAAACATCTTCCTAAGGGATCCACTTATCCTGTCCACTCTTACAAGCTTCATGCCACTTCATGACCTTCACATTATCATATGCAAATGTAGTATCAATACGAATTCCTCGTAGTGAGTAAATCACAATACCTCACAAGACATAGCATACCCACGTTGCACATAATCACACAATGATCCACCACATGCTCAAACACAAGCACATACCATAACAATATATAATAAATCATAGATCAATACATACATATAAATATATGCCATTTGATTCACATGCTCAACAACTGACCATACTCAACCAAGTCATGTCATTTAAAGGTACATAATAACCACATCAAAATCCATGGCCAAAACTGACTAATCAAATCAATTCAAGTTAACATAGTAGGGAATTAAGGTGACCATTGAATTGTCAATCTAACATATACCAAAAACTAAGGTAGGGCACTAAGGAAAATACCAAACCATTAATCTAATATATACCAAAAATGAGGTAGGGCACTGAGGCAACTACAAAACCCAAAAATACATACCAAGGCCATTAATAAGTATTCCTTTATTATTTATATTACTCAAGGGGATAGAATCAACCTAGAGACACTGAAGTACACCCGGTCATATTGATGCATGAAGGAAACACAATACCCGTACTCTAGAACCTAGGGACATGGTGGTACACCTGGTCATACTAGTGCACATAGGCAACATAGTATCCTCCAACCTTGGTCACCAAATCCTTAAGTATCAATACGCCCCTTTAGTACCCGTAGATCACCTATAGGAGAAGATAAGGGCCTTGTAGGGGCAAAGAGGCACACTAGTGAACCAACTCAAATGAGGGCTAACACCTCATCTCTAGGGTAGCTAACCCTAGAGATCAACCATTCCCAAACTCAATATCTTCCACTTTAAGTATTAGTATTTCATGAGCTGATCACAAACATTTTATACCGTACAATCATTTCCATTTCCATAGTTTATCATTTTCAATTATTTCCAATTATTCGGATAAACCCTAAGGTCATCAGTCTAGGTCAAAGTCAAAATCAACACTAACCGATAAAAATTCTAAGGCCATCCTATGTCTAGTTATTCACATTAGGTGCATTAGGTTGAAAATGGCCAAAATGCCCCTAAAACCCTAATTTCATCATTTTTATCCAATTCCGTACCAAATATTAATATTATCAGAAATTTTTCATGAAAAGGATAAAAGATAATTATTCACAATATTTTAGCACGTAGGTAATTTTTACGATTTAGCGATTGACTATATATTCCACTTTTCATGCATTTATTGAGTTGCGCTCTCAAACCCTAATTATGTAGTCTTCACATGTCACATATTCCATGTAATGTGTATGTATATATTTTAAGCATAATATGACATTTAATAAGGTAATTATCATCATGGTTCATGTAGGGAAAAATCTTTAACGCTAGAACATGCGAATAACAATTATTGTATTCTAACCCTAATCGTGCATATATGTTTTTTTGCTATTTATATCAATGCTAAATACCATGCAATGATAATCATGGAGTACTTATAATTTCATTTAAATCCTCACTTGACAAGCATAAAACCCTAGAAATACCCTATACATGCATACGTAAGCCATACAATATATTATTCTTGCATATACTACACTTTTGATAATCATGTGTACCATTTATGTAACATGTTATAATTTTATCATGCATTTCATAATACTTGAAGAATATAAAGCCCTAGAATGATTATAGATCTAAAAAATCCTAGCATGCTCGCACATAAATTCTACCACCTTAAGAGTGATTGGATTTACCTAAATCCAAGCTTACATAAAACACCAAAAACCATCTTCTCCAAGATCCTCAAATATTATCTGATAAATTAATATCCAATATTACATATTAGTATTCAATATAACATAAAATTAACTCAAAATTAATTAAACTAACTCAAGAACAACTAATTGGCTAAAATAAGGCAACAAGAAACTAACTAAAACTCACAAAACAAAGAAGGAGTAACCGACGGAAGTTGCCAAGAAGGAGAGGAGGGGTAATGGTGGTGTTGTGTGTTGCTAGGGGGTAGGAACAGTAGGAAATTCTGCAGAAAGGGTAGGGGTTGCAGAAAAGGAAGGTGTAGCAAGGGAGAGAATTGGCAAGTTTGGCCGAAGCCATGAGAAAGGGATCGGCAAAAATGACCGAAAAGGGGTGGGGGTTATGGTGATTTTATATTCAGCTTGGGGGTTGTTTTGGCTAATTTTGCTGCAGATTGGGGGTGGGGAATGGAAGCTCTTTCTACAAAAAAGGGAAGGTAGTAACAGAGGAAGTTGGTGGTGGTGTGGAGAGGATTTTTCAATGCGGTAAAAATGGTGGAAAACAACGATGACGATGATTTTTTTTTTGCTTGTGGGAGCTCGGGTAAAGAGAGAAAGTGTGGGCTGTTTTGGAGGTTAATTTAAAACAAAAAAAAATGAAGGGGTGTAGGGGTTAATAAGATCACGACATGTAGGGAAAGGAGGAGCAAAACAAAGAGAGCAAAATAAGGGGGAGGGAATCGTGCATGGTAGGAGAGTGGCTTGATGGATGGTTGTATGAGGGGGGAAGGATAGGGTGAGTTCAATAAATTTAGTATAGGGTATGGGTAAATTATTTAGGTAAAAATTTAGGGTAAAAGTTATCTTGTTACTGAAATAGGTTTATTTGACGAAACAGATACTGGTTACGATCCAAACCTAGGTTTAAATTTTAATACACACCCTCAAGCATATTTTAGCTTAATTAAAATTTATAATTAATAAGTTGTAATAATATTACACATATTAATAATATTTTTAGTACAAAAATCTGACAATGATTATTATAACTAACACACATATTTACATGTTATAATTATGGTTTCTAAAAATGGGATATTACAAAAATTGTGCGATTATGTACATTGAACTATTCCAAGAGGTACTAAGAAAGAAGATCATCTACCCAACTGCTCTAATATTGCTCTATATTTATTATATATTTTGATGTTAAGAACTCTTATATGCACATGGGTCATAATTTTCCTGATTATCTCAAGGACCTACATCCTACATTTCCCCCCTCGAAATAATACTTGGTTCTGGCAATACTAGACTTCATATATCACTACACTAGTTGCCATTCTCAATAAGCTAGCTTTTCCCTACCTTCGTTTAGTGTGCTTGATAAGTCATTATAAGAGTTCCACCCAATCCGCACTCTAATTACACCATCCAAGCCAATTCAACATTTTGTTCTAACACTTAGTTGATGTCAGGCATTGGACCATGATGTGATCAAGAGATTCTATGGCAGTGCCATATGTACCACAACTAGCAGAGCTAATGACATTCCATCTATACAACTTCTCTCTCATAGGCATGGCTTGTTTATAAGTTAACCAACTAATAAATTTGTGGTGTGTAATTCCTCCAACTTCCACACTAGGTAGTACCAATCTACCACTTAAACTCGTGGTCTAACCTTGGCATAAAATTTTCTAATAGAGTGATTGTCATGTTGTACATGGTCCTCAAATTGCAGTAAACGTCTCATTTTATCTCTCAGACTCATCACCGTTTTAAAAATCCATGAATGATAAACTTTGCATTTTTAAGTCCATAAATCCTCATATTTTACATGAAATCCATGAACCCATTTAATCCAGAGGTTTTCCTTCATATAAATCAATTGTCAAAGGAACTTTGCAATTGTTGCTTTGTTCCAACTGTGAATATCCTTACCCCTAGTCCTCCTCTCTTTAGTAAGCATACATGTTTCCATGCAACCAAGGCTTTATTAATTTATCCATATGAACCAATCCACAAGTAAGTTTTGCATATAGTCTCCATTCGGTGGATAGCATATTTCAATAATAAAAATAATTGGGTCCAAAATCCCTGGATACCAAACAAGACCGAGTTGATAAGTTGAACTTTGCCTATATAGTTGAGAAATATAGTAGACTAGTGTGTGATCTTTTCTAGCAATTTCTCAACTCGAGAAGAATATTGTTATGCAGGAAATCTTAAGATTTTCAAAGGGACCCCTAAGTATTTGAAAGGAAATGTTCATTCCTCACAGCCTAGCTCTTTAATTATCTGTGCTCTCCTTATAGCTGGTACACCTCCTGTGTAAACTGATCTCTTTGGAGGATTAATCTTTAGGCTAGATCTCCTACTAAAGTCATCTAAATATGCTTTAAGGAGTTTTGTAGACGAGGGAGTAGCTTTATAAAAAAAATTAATCATCTGCAAAACTGAGGCCTACCAATTGCATTTTGTGGCATCTAGGTGACCCTCGAATCCATCTTCCTGTTAGAGTCCTTTTAAGCTTCTATGCAAATATTCCATTCCCAAAAGAAAAGAATAAGGAGAAAGTGGATCTCCTTGCCTCAAGCCTCACTTACATGGCATAGGTTTGGTGAGAGAACCATGAATGTTAACTAAGACTCTAATAGAGGAGATGCATTGTGTAATGAGATTAACAATCTTCATGGGAAAACCAAACTGAGTTAAATAAGTGTCATTAAACATGGAAGTATTAGAGTGATAAGTCTTCCATATCTCCTAAACTAAAGGTAGAAACATCTCTTTGTTTGCCTAGTAATTTTGAAACTTAAATGTCTTTGGGCTACTAGCATATTGCTGATCCACATGTAACAGTAAGGGATAATGATTAGAAATCACTTAGGCCTCTATCTACATGGTGGTAAGGGTGAACCGTGATAACCAGCGGATGTTTCCAAAGCCTCTATCAAGTATATCGTATATTCAGGACCCACTCTGTTACATGTTTGTCCAAGTATACCTACTACCAGTGATTAGTAGCTCATAAAATCTATAGTCATGGATGCACTATGTAAAATCATCTATATCATGTTGGTCTATATATCCCTCAAGCTTCTCAAACTTAGAAGTCACAATATTGAAATCCCCAAGTACAACCCAAGGCTGGAGATTACTTTCTACTATATATTCCAGCCATGATCACAATTCTTGTCTAAGTCAAATAGCTCTGATACCAACTTGTAACACCCCCAAATTTACTACTGAAAAATTTTGTTTAAATTAAAAGGATTAGCGGAAGCGAAAGAATTAAAACCGTAAACTTGGGGGTATTACTCACCTTTTATATGAATGAAATCTCTCTCTAACCCATACTCCATCTTTCCTTGATCATTTTTACCCTTGTACCCTTCAAATTGCTCATTTCCTCCCAAAAACCCTAATTGGATCCCTTAGACACCCTTACATCGACCCACGTGAAATTTTGCACCCAAGTCTCCAATGGACCCGTAACTTTGACATTATCTTATTTACTTCTTAAATCAACTTTCCTCACGTAAGATTCATTCCCATGCATAATTTAAACACTCCATGCAGACTCTCCAACCCCCACTTACACCCAAAACCCTAATAAGGTCGCTTATACACCAACTCACGTACTATTTTTCATACCAAGTTCTCAATCACTCCAAGACTCTCCCAAGCTCTTACTTACAACCCAAATCAACTTTTCACATGTAAGGATCATGCCCATGCAAGGTCTAGTCCCCCCCCCATGCAAACTTCCCAAACATCCACTTCCTCATTGTTCTTTTATTATCATTTCATGCTACCCAAAACCCTATCATGCATGTCCTAGAGGGCCATAACAAGTCACATCATCAACATCAACATCAAACATGGAACATGTCATACACGTATAATATAAGGCACACACAACATACCTCATGATCTATGCTGCGCTACACAAAACAGGTTATTCATAACACATGCATAATACACATCAATATGGCATGCTCATCATTCACCCACACATTACATCAGACATAGCACAAGGCCATAGCTTCGTCCTTACCTAAGGTGACGCCGGGCTTGGAGCACGCTCCTCTAACTCCTTAGGGCTTTGGTTAGGATTACCTATAAAAGGGGAGAAATACTAAGCATTAGTTTCCTCAAAGTACCATCATCCCTTATTCTAGTTTGGAATTAGGGTTTATATTACTAAAGAGGGTATTATACAAAAACTAGGGTTTTTACCTTAGAATTAGTATACTAAATATTACTAGTCAAAATATGTTTATTTTTGATACTTATTGTTATACTTATTTTATTAAACCCATTAGTTCTAATCTTGTAGTAATAGGGTTCATGCTAGCTATAGGAAAATAGTGTTAGTATTAATAAAATAGTGACACTAATGTCTAGTGATAGAAACCCTAGCGTTTTAAGGCCAAGTCTATTAATGGTGCTATATTTGAAATGATAATATTATAAGGTCACAACATTACAAGTAAACTATTCCTAAGGGTGATAATGATAATAGTTGTATATTCTTGAATAATAAACGGGTTCAAATGCTTTTGATTACAACAATAAGGTAGTGATAGTAGTAATAATAGTAATAGCTAATAATAGTGTCATAGTAATGAGGTTAGGGTTAATGTTAAGTGGTATGGTAATAAGGTTCAAGTACTCTTCTTAGTTAACAACCACATGATATTTACTAGCTTGAGTTTAGTGACATGGATAAGAACAAGTAGTATTATTGTTAACAAAATGATAAGGGTGTTAAGTATAATAATAATAATAATAATAATAATAATAATAATAATAATAATAATAATAATAGTAATAATAATAATAATAATAACACTAATAATAACGATAATAATAATAATACTCCTAGTAGTAATGATAATAATAATAATACAACCAAGTAAGGTTTAGCAACCACAATAATAACCGTAGTAAGGATAATAAAAGTAATAATAGTAATATTATTAATAATGTTAATACTAATAATTATAAAAATTAAGATTAAAGTTAAGTATAATAAAAGTTAGGGTTCAAAAGGGATGTTAGTATTAGTAAGAAAATAAGAATATTAATAATAGAGACAATAATAATGGTAATAATGATGATGATGATGATAATAATAATAATAATAATAATAATAATAATAATAATAATAATAATAATAATAATAATAATAATAAAAGTAATAATAATAATGATAATAATAATAATAATAATAATAATAATAATAATAATAATAAGTATATTAGTACTAATATTAGTAGAAAATAGTAGCAGTTATATAAAAGGGTATTAGGGTTTGGATGAGTGGAGAACCACCTAAGGTCGGTGGTGGTCTGGCGGCGGCGCGTGGCGGCAACGGCGGCGCCGGTGGAGGTGGAAAAGAGAGGAAAAGATGGAGGTGGTGGTTAGATGGGAGGGGGAAAGGAGAAGTTTGAGGTGGGGAAAGAAACAGCACATGAAGGGGAGTGGAGTGAGGGTGGTGGCGTGGCAAGGGGTGGCGATGCGAGGTGGTTGGCCCGGTGGCCGAGGGTGGTGGATAGAGGTGGAAGATGAGGGAGGAAGGAGAAGAGGGAGGCAAGGGAAGATGGAGGTATGGGAAGGTAGAGGGAGGTCTACTGGGCATTTTGGAGGGTGGAGGATGCTCTGGTGGCGGTTGGGCTGGCGGTGGGAGGCGGCGTAAGGGCAGCGAAGGCTGGAGGTGGTGGTTTCAGGATAGGAATTTTGCACGGCTAGGGCGGCATGTGCAGGGCAAGGCAGATGGTGGTGGTGGCTTGGTTTTGTCGAGGGAGTTGCAGAGATGATAACGGTGGGCAGCGGTGGCGGTGGCGGTCACCGGTGGCGGCGGAAAGCCCGTCTTTTTGAGGTGGCGAAGAGGCAAGGTTTCGGGGCAAAATCGAAGGAGGGAGCTGATTATGGCTGCCAATGGGGGTATTTATAGGCAATTGGGACGGGAAAATGATAAGGGAAGAAATGGAAGAAAGGGAAGAGTGGGCCAGGTGTGCAGGTGGCCAACCGGTGGCAGGCGGTGCAGGTCCTGCCATGGCAGGTTAGGTCGAGGAGGGGGGGAAGGAAAAAAAAAGGAATGAGATGTCACGCGAGTAGGGGAGAGAGGGACTTGGTCGGGGTCTAAAAGAGGAAGGAAAATGACAGGGAAGGACAGGGGAGGATGGTCAGCGCTGGGCTGGTGGCTGCCAGTGAGATTCGGGGTTGTAGGGTCGACGTTGCAGGTTGGGGCTGGGAAGAAGAAGATAGGGCAGGGTAGACCGGTCGGTCCAGGGAAAGAAAGAAAAGAAAGAGGGGGCTGTTCGACCGGCTGGGGCAACGAGCGACGAAGGGGCTGGCAGGCCTGGCACGCGATACAGGGGGGAGAAAGGGATCTGGGCTGGTGGGCTGGCCCAGTCGGGGGGAGAAAAATGGGAAAAAGAAAATGAGTAAAGGAGGATGAAAGAAAAAAGAAAAAGAAAAGAGAAAAAGGGAAAAATGATAAAATGGTTGGGTTTGGGTATTGGTCTTTATTTATTTATATATTTATTTTAGATATTTAATTTTAATAATAATTATTTTAAGTATAATAATTAAATTCATTTTTAAATTAATTAGACTATTTTGGATAAATTGTCCTTAACTCCCATTTTAATTAGTAAAATGTCCAAAATTTTCTAAATAACTTATTTATTATTTTCTCCTTATTTTTCCTTAATAAATTTCCTCTTTATTTAATAAAGTAACCTCTTTTCTTAAATTTTCTCTAATAAATCATTATTTGCCATATTTCCTAAATTAGGATTTTTAAGGTATTTCACATATACTATTATCATTTCAAAACTTATATTACTTCTTAAATTCACAACTCTAGAATGAATACCTTGAGCCATGCTACATATAACACAAATGTTAAAAATGGATGCATCCCATAGTAGCCAAATTCTTCCATTTAAGTGATGAGAGTAGTTGTGAGCCTATACCCACCCTAATTTTAATCTCTTGAGAATAGATTGAGCCTTCATTTCCTTTACTCAAGTTTCCACTAACCCTAGAATTTCCAAACCATTTTTCTTGACATATTATCTAACAATACCATGTTTGAGGGCTTTATTTATCCCCCTAATATTCTATACATCAAGTTTCATACAATATAAGGAGGTAAAACACCAACACCTCTATCCACGTCCCCTATTAATAGATATTGTTGCTAATGTTACAATTCATCCACTAGTTGTAGTTTTGTTCTCATTTGTAGACCAAGAGACTGTGACACAAGCCTTACCTTATGTTGGAGCCAAACCTATGCCAACTACTATTTTCTCATTGCTAGGAGAAGCTGACTATCTTGTGAGTTCATTCAGAGCTCCTTGTCGCACCTCTTTTGCTTAGATTTCCTTCTGAATCTTTGGAATCCAAACTCTATTATCTACACGACCTTTTTCACCCTATAGTATCTTCCACACCAACTAAAATCATGCTTGATGAGGCCATAACGATGATAAAATTTTGGCCTCCATTTATATTCAACTCTTTGGTTCACTACATCTCCACTCGGTAAGAGAATCTGAACATGATAAAAAAATAGAGTTCTAACATTGAACATGATCAACAATTGGAGTGCTAACATGAATATCAATTAGGAGTCTAGGATAAGAAATTCTCCCTCATACAATAGTGACTTGGTCCTCACAAATAGATTTCCCTAAGATACTGCCAATCTTGCTGAGACTATCATCTGACCAGAAGTGTAAGGGTATGCTAGGTAGGACTATTGATAGAGGCATAACCCTCCACTCTGACTTGGATAGATCAAGATTAGTATACAACCTCCTTACAAGTAGGGGTTAGCCTTTCAAGAATTCTATTCACATTATTAGCAGAATCAAATTTAAAGATAAAGAATCCATGGTCATAGCAAAGTACCTTAGGAGTATCTTACAAAAAGGACCACTGCTCAGCCACAAATCTTTTCATATGTGAATGTAGAGGTTTTGGTCTAGGCACATACCCTATTTCAACATTCTTCCATCTTTGAATCTCCCTGTATAACTCCATCTCTTGTACCTTAGCTTTAGAGACTCCATCAATCATAATTCTTGCAACATACTTCAAGTTCATACCCATTTTCAGACGATGATTTAGTAACAGAATCTCCTTCCAGTGCGTTAATTGATTGCCCTTCTAAATTTCCTCCTCATGTTCCAGTCATCTCCCCTTAGATCTCGGAGCAATTTTAGTCAATTATCTAACCACATCCTCCACCAACAAACTATATACCATGCTAGAACTTTAACTAATCTCCTCAATTTGATGGGCATGGTGCACCTCCCTTAGATTTCCTTTAATAGCACTAGTCGACACCAATTGATGACCCACAGCCTAGGTTAGAGTCGAGATTTGGGAATAGTCTTACATTGTACCTTCCTCTTTGCCATGAGTGCAGTTGAACGAGCAATTAGTTCACATCGACCTAATAGAAAATTACCCTAATTGGCAAGTGCATGTAGCATGCTCTCTTTCATTGCTAACTTGATTCATTCATTATTGGGAATGTGGTTGTAACACCCCAATTTTTACTACTAAAAAATCTTACTTGTAGTGGAAATAACTAAGTAAAAATAGTGGGGGTTACCATCATGATCAACATAATTCTGGTTTATATAGCCGCCCTTACATCAATCACAAGGCTAAAAGTTTCAAAGTAATACAATGAAATTAGAATTAAAAGTGCATTTATAGTACAAATACTGAGTTTGGAATATTACTCTGAGTTTTACAATACCAAAATAAAAAAAGGGGGTACCATGGATCAAGAGTCTAAAAGGGGTCCAATTTAATACATAACCTAGATAACTAATACTCTTCACCTGAACCCGACATAAATGAAGTCACTCATCCCCACTTAAGGCATTATAGGCCGCAAAGTCATCTACCTGATCCTCTGAAACCTGCACAAAAGATCTAAGGCCTTCTTCTCATGGGAATGATCAGCAACCATAAAATGGGTGGTCAGTACGCTACGTATTAAGCAAGGGAACAATACTATCAAAAATAGGAATACAAGTAGCACATGCTTTCACATTAAATGATAAAGGAAAACCAACAAAGTAAATGATCATCTTATAAGGCATAATATGATCCAGATCCTTTTATTAAGTATAGTCCATTTTCATTCTTCTATGTGCGATGAGCGCAGGAACCCCACTATTCTTAAACCTGTAGAATGACCCGAAACTTCTCAGGGATAACACACTAGAGCCACTATTCTTTCTGATGGAACAGAGGTGATAACATCTTCTTAGGGCAGAATGCTCCCAAGCCACTATTCTACTCGGTGGAATGGGAATAAATAATCTCCTTAGGGTAGAACACTCCCAAGCCACTATTTTACCTGGTGGAATGGGAATAAATCACCATGGTCCCGACTTATGCATTCGTCCACTTTAAATCATTAGTATCTTTTCCTATTGGATGTAAAGGTATGCTTTATTTCACAATGAGTAAGCATCCCACTATTCTCAACCGGTGAAATGGTTTGAAACTTCTCAGGGACAACACACCCAAGCTACTATTCTTTCTAATGGAACGAAGATTAAAAACATCATCTCGAGGCATAATACTCCCGAGCCACTACTCGGTGGAATGGGAATACATATATATATATTTAAGAAAAATAATCCCATGGCCCTACTCATGTGCTCTTTCACTTTAAGTGATTAGTATCTTATTTAAGACTGATTCTCAAGCATAAAACATAGTCAAACAGATATGCATATAACATAGATCCAAAACCTCGAGTCTTGTCAGACCCTAATTACACTCCCTTTAGTGTTCATTCTCCCATGTTGGTTGTTCCATGCATATAATATTACGACATCTCCCAAATCCCATCATTCGTATCATGCCCAAAAATCACAACCTAATTCCCATGAGTTTGATTTAGTAATCTCATCTCGATGTATATATATTAAACAATGAAGCGTCCAAGTCTAAATCCCATAAAATTGTCATAACACTTCATATAAAATATTCATCATTCCTAATTCCCAATATCTATTCTCTAATATGTGAAGATGGAATAATAATATTAACATCTCACAATAACGTATCCCAAATTAACTATTAAGCATTTATGAACCCCAAGTTAACGATAATATCCCCATGAATTACCCAAGTTATTATTATCATAATTTTAAGCCTCCTAACACATAAGTTATAAAAACCTCATCAATATCCCATAATGACCAAGTTACCCTTTTAGCACAATTAACACCTTTATTTCATAGAATATTATACCTTCCATATATATTATTTTTCCAAGTCCTCGTTCATCATCATACCCCATGAGAGACCTTAAGCCCATTTACCATAACTCAATCAACCCATATTTTATATCATAAGACACAATTTCACAATTATGATATTTTCATCATTCAACCCATATTTCATACTATGAACATATTTTCAAAAGGAAGATATTATCATCATTCAACCATAGATATATTTCCATATGTATGATATTAACATCACTCAACCCAATTTTTATGCTATAAGATTCATTCTTAAAAATAAGATGTTATTGGTAAAATCATAATATAATGGTATCTTTTACATCCCTTATATCCTTTCAACATAACATGCATAACATCACAAATTATCAATATTAACGTACATCACATATCATAGTAGCAATATCATGTAAGACACATTTATTCGAACAAGAAAATATCATCAAAAGTCCTATGCATCGAATAGTATCCTTACCAACTAGGGCACCAGACTCTCAGCACGCAAAATCCTAGACTTCCCCTTCCAAAGATACTATAAAACAACCTATAAAAAATAGAAAAATTATGGTTAGGCTCGAAGAGTTAAACCAAAAGGGAAAATAAGTAAAGAGGGTAGAAGTAGGTATAACCATAGTTAAATGAGAGCTTGAGATATGTGGATGTGTAGTGGAATGTGTGGTGGAGCTATGGTAGAAGTTTGGTGGTATTTGGTTGAGGCTTAAAGGTGAGAATAGGGGTGCACAACCAAGAAAGAAGTTACACTGGCAGGCGGTGCAAAAGTTGCACAATTTTGTAGCACTAGAGCACAACATGTCTAAAGAAAAGAAAACACACGACTATGCGGTATAAAAGTTGCATGGACATGCAGAATCAATCTGAGAGGAAATTTTTGCAGGGTCAGACCATGTAGGGATTGCAAGGCTGTGCAGCAAGCTATACACCGACCGTGAACACTACGATGCTGCAAAAAAAACGAGGGAGAAGGAGGAAGAAGAGGCAATGGTCGACAGGGATAGTGAAGGGGAAGGTTAGGGTAACATTAGGGGTCAGTCCACGGGCCAAAGGGCGGTGAGTGGTGGTTGAGGTGGTGCACGATGGGGGATAATGGTGGTGCGAATGCCAAAACAAGGATAGGAAGAGGAAGATGAAGAAGAAGGGGAGAAGAAGGGAAGGAGAAGGGTGAGGGAGGTTCGGCAATGGATATTTGGCACAAAATTTCAGCAAAGTGAGGTAAAACCAAAGAGAAGCAACGAGAGTGTGAGGTATATATATATATATATATATATGTGTGTGTGTGTGTGTGTGTGTGTGTGTGTGCATTTGTGTTGTGTGTGTAGTGTTTTGGGGGAAAGAAAATAAATAGGGGTGACATACGATGGGGGAATGGTGATGATGCAGATGCAAGTGGATGATGGTGGTGATGGTTGCAAATGATGGCTAGGGTAGGGTGGTAGCTGTAGGGTGAGGGTGGTGATAGTTGATGGAATTATTACGTAAGGGTGGAATGGATAAGGAGGTTAAAAGGGGATGGGGCGCGCAATGGGAAAAGATGCAGGTATAAGGGTATAAAAGGAGAAGAAGAAAAAGAAGAAAAAGGGAAGTGAGGTGAGGTTAATGGATGATGGAAGTCTGTAGGGGACAAGATGGGAGATGGTGCAAGTTGCAAGTGCAACTTGCAGAAACGTAGTAAAGAGTAGCGGGAGAAGGGGAAGAAGGAAAGAAAAGAAAAGGAAAAAGGAAAAATAAAAGGAAAAGAGAAAAGGTTGAGGGGGATTAATTTAGGATGATTTAGATTAGTTATAGGTAATTAGGATTAGTAGAAATTTTAGAGAATTTGGTTTTAGTTTACGAATTACTTTTTATCAAAGCTAAGGTTTTTGGAATTGATTAAAGTTACGAGATTAAGGATAGGTTAAGGCTAATATAGGATTTATTGAGATTAGCATTAGGTTAGGGCGCTAATGATTTGGGATTAACTTAAGCAACTTTTTGGGGTATTATAGTGGTGTTGTTTTGCCTAGATCACCCGATTGATTTGTTAGATCGATGAACTGGTTATGTGAATAGTCGCTTGGTTTGGAATCTTTGATCAAATAGTTGTAAGAATAGTTGAATGGTTTGATGAACTAGTTAACTAGTTCCCTTGAGTAGTCAATTTGCTTTCCAAACTTGTCGACTGGTTTTCCTATTACTAGAGTGGTCTATTCTCTACTTAAACCCATCAACCAATTTAGGCTAACCCATCAACTAGTTTTATGAATAGTTAATTAACTTGCCAAACTAATGGATTGGTTATTTGATGACTAGATTGGTTTAGTCTTAGATCTATTGATTAGTTTGGCTAAACCCTTTGGCTAGTTCCTATGGATAGGCGATTAGTGGGACCAACTTGTCAACTAATTTCCCTATATGTTTTTTATTAAGTTTTGTGTTACCAAATGGGTCTACTGGTCCTAGGGACTAATCCACTGGTTCATCTGCATTTCTCCATGTTTTCTTGATATTTAATGTTCTTTGATTAGGGCTTCCATATTAGTGTCTCTATGTAATTACAACATTTAAATCATGATTTCAACTCTAATTAATCTTAGCATTAATATACATCAAAATTATAATATTATGATGCCTTGAGTGGTTAAGCTTGGTGTCACCTCTTGATGTAACACCTCCATTTTTCACTACAAAAAAATTTCATTAAAATATTTGTGGAAGTAAAAAACACCTAGAAAAAACGAGGTGTTGCCACCATACTTGACATAGGTTAGATGTTCTCCACCTACCCTATATCATATACATGGCTAAATCAATCAAAATAGTTAAAACAACATAATGTATGGAATAGAAATTTCATAGCAATTTAATTAAATGACTTTAATAGTGTTTATATCAAAATACCTTAACAGACTCCGACCAAATCATTATAAAATATATGTAGATAAAGCACGAGGCTATAATTAAATGAATTAGGGTGTGACATCCAATTCAAAACTGTAGTTCGCCATAGACCTCACCGAAACCCTCTGAATATCCTTGCTATCAAGCCCTAAGCCAACTAAGGTAGGCCTTTTACTAGCCATCCCCAAAGACCTACACATGGTCCTTTACTCATGGGAATAAGCAGATGACTAAGCAAATATGCACATCAGTATGCTGCGTACTAAGTAAGCTAAGTTACTCCCTCAATATACATAAGTATACCAATTTACCATCCATGAATATAATTTACAACATGCATCATGATAAGGCCATATATATAGGTAGAAGTGCATAAAGGCATGTTTTCATTCCAACATAGTAGACTATATCATGCTTAGATTCACAATATCATTGCATGAGCACTTACACATATAATAGTAAGAGAATCTAGGCAACCTCTAGGGTTTTATTTCCAATTACTCAATCCTTTAGGATATGCCATTTATTTACTCGTGAGATAGGTCAATTATTCAGTCAATATTCCATTCCATAACCAATTATTCATTTAAACCATTAGATAATTGTACAAACTAGCTTTTATTCATTTTGGTCCATCATACCATGCTTCCATTTCCTAACCAATCATTACTAATGACTTGGTCATTATTTGAAATTTATCAACCGATATTTACCATCCATATTTTATTATCATTGAGCAATGGACTATGCCCTACCCCATGGTTTTATATACCATGGAAGCCTATCTAAATAAGGGAAATAAAGTTTATCCAAAAGCCAATCACCAAGTGGACATAAGTCCAACTTGAATCCAATCATTACAATGGACATAAGTCCAGGCCGAAGCCAACCACCTAGGTAACTCAAACATTTAGTATTGATACCCTTTAGTACATCATTAGTGTTTAGAGTAGGTAAGGCACCGAGACATTTTAGGATCCCTCTCGAAGGCACCAAAAACATTCGAAGGCAGACTAAGCTCTTTTAGCTAATAAAGGATTGGGTAACCCAAACCCATATTAACTTAAATTTCTTTTGTTTTAAGTTGTTAGTATTTTACTCATAAGGATGAGGAATCATACAAGGCCCATATAAAGCAAGCAAGGCAATTTCCCATGTTAATCCATATCGATCCTTTTATTTCTATTTTCCTAACCAAATAAGTTTTCCATTTCTCCTTAAATAATATTATTTGTACCCACCATCTTATTCAATTCAAGCCCATATTGATTTTCATTACTCCTTCCTCAATATCATCACTTATCATGAGTGAAATGCCCATTTAGTTTTCACTTTACTCATATAAGATACCATAAATTATGATCCATTTCGATCTTTTCATTAGGCCAATAATCAATCATAAAATCTATATTTTATTCCATTAATAATCATAGTATAGTCCCAAACATAACCTCAAAGCATAACTTAACCAAAAAGAAACAAATCATGCAAACTACATGAACTAGGGAATCAGTTACACCAACTAGTGGATCGGTTTGGGCTAGCCAATCAATCTGTTTGACTCAACCAGACCATGCTTTCCTCAAACCAGTCAATCAGTTTGGGAAAACCAGTCGCTTGTTCATAGATCAGTCAATTGGTTCTACCCGTCTAGTCAATGGGTTTAAGAAGAAAGTAAGACTAAGGTCTCTACAAGCTTACCAGTCAATAGGTTGGGTCAATCAGTCGATTGTTCTAGGAACCAATTGATTGGTTTGATCTAATTGGTTAATTAGTTTGCCCTAACACAACACCAAATCATAAATTTAATGTAGATTCTTGTAAATAAATCATTCTTAACCATATTAAAATATGTATCAACATTGTCTAAAATAATTTCAACCAAATTAACTTGCATTTTACAACATGGAATCATCATAACCCATATTCCCAATTTTCATGCTTTTTACTCAATCATGTCATCTAATCATCCAAATCACTTATACAAAATGTATACATTCATGCCAACATGCAGAAATAAACTAAAGGTGACACCTAACATGCATGAATACTTACTAAGTATTTTAGAGGTAAGAATCACTTACTTGACGTGGGCAAAATCCCCTTAAAAATAGAAATTCCAACTATAGTAAATCTTAGCTTTGAAAACCTTTAAAACAAAATTTCAACTTAGACATTATACCAAAACCTCATTCAATTTTGAACTTAAAAACAAAAGGGAATAAGAACATACCAACTTGAGCCAAATATAAGGAAAGAGCTAAACTAAACTACTCAAATTTTTTCCCATAATCTAAATCTTCCTTGCGTAACTATTAAAATAAGAGAGAGCAAGAGGAAGGATTAGAAGAGTGTGCAAAACTAGATTGGTAAGGCTCAAATTGTGAAGAGAAAAGGGGAGTATATAAGACTTAGAAATTTTAGTGGCTGAAAGAAAGGTGCATAGCAGGGATGATTGGGGCTATTTATAGCCAACTAATCAAAGGAAAATACTAAGGGTTTAAGAATCAACTCAAAACCCTACCATTGGTCATTTAAATTCGAGTAGAATGGATGGATTATGTCTAGTATTTGCTGACCTATTCTCTAGTGTTCAAATGGTGTCTCTAGATAATGTAAGTTAATTAGAATAGAATTAGCATTCATGAATGGAGTAATGGAAGGTCATCATGGAATAAATCTTTCAACTACTTAGAATTATGTTTAATATCGAAGCATTTGATCTTAGAATCATGTAGAGAAGAGAGGAGGAAGAAGACAATGCTAAGGTCATCCTTCCCCTTTAATTGTCCCTAATCAATCTCTATATCAATTTGACCTAATATTTAGGGCTAAATGCATCATAAAAATAGTTAGAAATCTCTTAGGGGAAAATTGGCATGGGTTTGTAAGGTTCCGTTTTAGTGTAAGGGATATATAGAAAAATCAATCTTGAAAAATATGACCTTGACAAACAAAGGAATGGGTTTGGGTTTACCCATCGAGTGCTCTACCACCATTCGATCAGTTTTCCCCACCAGTTGATTGGTTTAGTTGAGAGAACCAAATTTGCTGAAATGATAAATCAATCGATTGGTTCATGGAACTAGTCTATTGGTTTATCTATAAAACTCAATAAACTCCATTTTCAACATGATTTTGAATCAAACTTTGTCCTAAGCTAAATAATAATATTAAATCAAAATCAAAGACCCAAAATTTGACATAATTTCTCATTAAACCATTTTACAAAAATATGGGGTATTACAACACTATCTCCTTAAAGAGTCTACATCTCCAAAGTCTATAACAATCATATCACATCATTACACATAAGGTCAAACACATATCATATTCACATTCAAGGAAAAAGGGTACTAACCATTTATAAAAAAAAAGATTTAAACTTAAGATAACAACTACAAAAGCAACTCTAGATACTTGACTCTAATTTCTTCCTCGGCCTTCTAAGTAACCTTCTTTGTACCATACTGTGACCACAGAAATTTCACTTAAGGAATGATCATTGTACACACCTCTCTCATCTTGGTAACCAGGATACTCACCATCAACTCCTTAGAAGTCAAAGACTCATCAAGATCTAGTGACTCTTATCGAATAACGTGCAAAGGATCTACTACATACTTCCGTAGTTGCGATATATGAAAGATATTATGCACATGTGACAACTCCATTAGTAGATCTAAACAATAAGCAACTTCCCCAACACGGTCCAAAATCTCCTATGCTCTAATGTACCTTATACTAAGCTTACCCTTCCTACCAAACCTCTTGACTCCATTGGTGGAAAAGACCCTCAACAAAACTCTATCACCCTACCTCAAAACCATTAGTCCATATCTTCAGGTATACATATCTATTTTGTCAATTCTAGGTGGCTCTCATCCAATCATGAATCAAATGGATGCGCTTAGTTGTCTCCTCAATCATCTTAGGTCCTAGCATGAGTGTCTTGCTATTGTCATTTCAGCATGAGGGACTACACCACTTCCTTATGTACAAGGATTTGAAAGGTGCCATCTTGATACTGGCATGATAGTTATTGTTGTAGGATAACTCGATCAAGTCCAAATGATCTTCTCAACTTCCCCCAAAATCTAGCATACACATATGAAGCATGTCTTCTAGAGTCTGAATGATCTTCTCTATCTAGCCATCCATAGATGGGTGAAAAGCTATACTCATCTTTAATTGAGTACCAAAGGCATCTTCTAATTTCTAAGAAAGTTTTTATAAGAACATGGAGTCTCTATTAGACACAATGTCCTTAGGAACTCCATGTATTCTCAACACATGATTCTTATAGGAATTAGCTAGTTTCTCTATGCTCTAAGTCACCTTCATCGGTATGAACACGATCAACTTAGTCATACGATCCATAATGACCCATATAGAATCAAAACCACTACAAGTCCTTGGAAGACCAACCATGAATTCCATTGATATACTATCCTGCTTCCACTCAAGAACTTCTAGTGATTGCACTAACCCTACTGGTCTCTTGTGTTCAATCTTAACCTTCTGACAGGTTAGACATTAGGTAACAAACTCGACCACTTCCTACTTCATGTAGGGCCACCTATATATCTTCTTTAAATCCTTTACAACTTGTCCCCTCTAGGGTGAATAGAGTAAAGAGTAAAATTTCCTTCCACAAGGATCCTCCTCTTAAGTTCCACATACCCATATAGTACACACAACCTACCACTGTACCTGATACTGCCATCCTCTTAGATATAGAATCCTTTAGCTCTTCCTTCTACAATACTAGTCCGGATCCTCTTGAGTGTGACATCACCAACTTGGTTAGCTTGGATCTCGCTAAATATTGAAGGTGTAATGGTGAGTACGCTCATTCTTACCACTTAACTTCAAATAATGATTAGTCTAGCTAAGTGCACCTGCCACCATATTGGCTCTACCCTCATGGTAGGTTAATTCTAAGTTATAATCCTTGACCAATTTCAACCATTAGTGTTGTTATAAGTTAAACTCCCATTAGGTGAAGATGTACTTAGAACTCTTATGGTGAGTGTAAAACTTGTACTAAACTTTGTAGAGATAACACCTCTAGATCTTAAGGGAAACACTACCGCAACAAGCTCTAAGTTATGCATCAGGTAGTTTTGTTCATACAGCTTTAGTTGTCTTGAGGCATAAGCTAACAATATGTCATGTTGCATGACCATGCAACCCAATCCATACTTGGACGCATCACTGTACACCTTAAAACCATTATACCCACTTGGCAATGTGAGCACTAGGGTTGAAGTCAAATGTCTCTTCAACTCCTCAAAAGCTTCACTTCACATCTCATTCCATTGGAATTGTGTAGCCTTCTTCAAGATTTGGGTCAATGGTTGAGCAATTATGGAAAACTATGCCATAAACCTATGTTAGTTATCGGCTAACCCTAGAAAATTAATTAGCTCCTTCATAAAAGTGGTGCTGGCCATTTAGAAACATCTTGAATTTTGGTAAGATCTACTACCGCACCATCCTTAGAGATCACATGACCAAGGACAGTAACTTGATGTAGTCAAAGGTCACACTTTAAGAGTTTGGCACACGTTTGGTGGGATCTCATTAACGCTAAAGTTTGCCTCAAATTTTGTTCATGCATCTCTCGGTCACTAGAGTAGATGAGGATATCATCAATAAACACTACGAAGAGCTAGTCCAAGAAAGGACAAAATATCTAGTTCATCAAGGACATGAAAGCTGTAGGTGCATTAGTGAATCCTAAGGGCATTATTGTGAACTTATAATGGCCATAGCTTATCCAAAAAGTAGTCTTAGGAATGTCTTGTTCTACTATCCTTAATTAATGATAGCCCAATCATAGATCAATCTTGTAGAGCACCTTGGATCCATTGAGTTGATCAAACAAGTTATTGATCTTTGGAAATGTATAATAGTTCTTCACCCTTAACTAGTTCAATCCTCGGTAGTCGATGTACAACCTCATGTTTCCATCCTTCTGCCTTACAAACAACACCAGTGCTCTACATGGCGATATGCTTGGTTAGATGTAACCCTTCTCCAAAAGTTCTTCTAACTAATCCTTGAGTTCTTTAATCTCTACAAGTGCCATATGGTACGTAGCCTTGGACACAAGATTTGTTCCTCAAAATACATCCATGGTGAACTCAACTTCTTGAACTGGCTGCAATCCTAAAACTCATTAGGGAAAGCATAGGGAAATTCACAAACCACTACCATTTGCTCTAATGGCGTCTCAGCTGCTTCTATGCATCTAAAACTACACAAGTAAAGAAGATATCCCTTGTGTATGAGGTTACTCAATGTTATAGCCAACACAATCATTGTAAATTGATTAGTTGACATTTCAAGTATAAAACCCTAATACCTTTTAGTCTTTGCTAAACCACACATTCTTGTGCACACTCTATTAGTGCCCGATACTTCCCTATCATATCCATCCCGATAATTACTTCAAAATCACACAACTTGAGCTCTATGAGGTACAATGGAAAATCTATTCCTTCTACTACCAATACAACCCCTTGATACAACTTAAAGCATGCAATCCTATCCCTAGAAGGCAATACAATAGAGGTGGAAATGCTACTTGAAGGAGATAAGGTAGCTCTAGTTACAAAATTAGATGCCACAAAAGAATTCAAAGTATCATAATCAAGTAACACTCAAGTAGAATGAGTAGAGAGAGTGAGCATACCAATCACCTAATTGGATTATTATGGATTTTTGTTTCAAATTGTGAAATATCCTAATAATTATATAATGAAAATAAGATTTCATTTGAGCATTCTTCTCCATCTTTATAGTTGGTTACTAGGATTTAGTAGTTTGGTTGCCTTATGATATTTGCTTTCCTTTCACTCAGTCCCTTTCCTATACTATTATGTTGTGGCCTATATGCGAGAATAGAAATAATAATGTGGCAGATTATCATGGTGTCAATGCTCGTATAGAGGGTATGCCATGATTGGTGGAGTTTCATCTCCTTTCACTCAGTGCCTTTCCATCGTATTAGGTTGTGGCCTATATTTGGGAGTAGGAATAATACTATGGCGGACCATCTCGCCGTTAGTGTTCATGTAGAGGTTATGCCGCAATGGGTGGGTTTATCCCTTATATTTTGTTTCATCGCCTAAACACCCAACTAGGAGGTTTGTATTACCTCATTTTTGTTTGGTCTTATCACATAAACACTAAATTAGAAGGTTTAGATTACCCAATTTGCATTTTGTGTCTTTGCCTAAACACCCATATTAGTATTAGTTCTCCACCTTATACCCTTGTTAGGGACTTAAGTACCCTTGTGTTACTACCATGAACCACGTTTGTGGTGAAGGTCTAGGTGTGTCATTCAAATATCTTAATAATTAGATTGTGTGATCTTTTAATGGCATAATAATAATAATCATATGGTTTATTTATGCTTAAGACATATGCAATCATCATGTTGTTATTAATATCATTCCATAACAATGTGTTCTAGCATGTCTATTATACCATGTGTCATGGAGTATGAGCCCTCTCCATATTATGGAATAGACTTATTTTACTAGTAATTTACCATATTGATACTACCATGTATGGTCATTGTTTTTTATCCAACTTTTGTTTTAGGGAGCAAGTATAATTTTCTAGGTTTGATAAGCTTTTGGTGGGCCTCTATATGGCCTTTACTTAGAAAAGATTTATGGTATACGAGATTTAATCTAATTTGTTTAGTTAGGTTTCCCACTATGTTCGGATGTTTCTTTTTATTTTGCTTACCTAAACTCTCAGCTCTATTCCTATATTTGGTTTGTAAACTATTTATGTCATATCATATTTCTTTATCTTCCCCTTGTCTCTCTCTCTCTCTCTCTCTCTCTCTCTCTCTCTCTCTATCTTTTGCATAGTTTTGGTTGAATGTTTTAGCCTTTCATTGAGCATGGTTTAGGTGGATGACCACGACTCTCGTATACTTACTGCGGCTCTAACATTCCCTATTTTTTTTATTGCTTCTACATTGTCTCAAAATAAGAAAATTTTTAGTTATGAAAATTAGGGGTGTTACAAGTAGGTATTAGACCTTTATTTTAAAATCCATTTACTTTTTACATGTCTTAAACTCACATCACAAGTTTGCATGAGGGAGTTTGGTTTCAACTTCCAGAAGTTTCTTTGCAAAAATGAATTTCTTCAACTCTACCTGAGTAGTTAAACTGGTTTAGTCTATGAGATAGTGTTAGTTTGGGTTGCGGTGTTGTCCTTTAATTATCATATATGAGCAACTCTTACCTTATGTACTTATTTGCACATGTGCTTCTAAGTGTTCTAACTTGTGTTTGGTAATGTAACTTCTAACTCGACCTTAGCTTCTTAGAAACCAGATGGAGAAAAAACCCCAACTTCATTGTATTGAGTAAAAAATGGAGAGGATAGCTGCATGCATGGAGCTTCAGGAGTGTAAGGAGGTTGAAGTGGACTAGACTAGTGAAGTTTCGTCCAAAAATAACAGCAAGATGGGGGATGATGGATGCTCTGGAAACACGAAGGAAGCCGATATAGAAAGTAGCCTTTCAATAGATTCTATCCCTCAAAGGGGAGCCTTGCATTAGAGTCTTCACCTCAAGAGGCACTTCAATAGTAAGCGGTGTGCCAAAGACCATCAAAGAATCAATTGTTTAGGTAGCAAGGTTTGGTGCCATGGATGTGGAAAGAGGGGAAATAAGTTGTACTAGTGTACTCATGCAAGACGCAACGCTCAAAATACCCACAACCAATCACGAGATGCAAAGTTGGATAAGTCTATGGAAAATCTTATGGAGTGTAATGCTAATGTTCCTTTTGGTAGTTCTTGATCTTTTGCCTTATTGTTGACTCTAAGTAAATTTATTTCTTTGCTTAGCATGTTTTTGAGGGGTTATAGTACCCTATTGCTTGCTCAAAGTGTTGTGTGTTATTTTTCTTTACTTGGTGGCCTAGGGTTTTGAAATTTTTTTAAGCATGTAGTGGTGTGTCAATTTATAGGCTTTGGGGATGAAGTCTCTTTTAAAGGGGTAATGCTAAAATACTCCATCCTAAAATTCTTTAAAAATGTATTTAAAATTATATTGATAAAAGATAAATTAGTTTTAATTTTAGGAAAGCTTGAAATTCTAATAAAAGTGTAAATTTTAGATATACCAATAGACTAGTTGACCTAACCGATCGACAAGTATACTAATAGATTAATAGTTTTATTTTTCGATGAACCAGTTGGCTAGTTTGCCCAAACCAATCTACTGGTTATCTTGTGATTTCAAATCTTTTTTTTTCTTTGATTCTCTTTCTAATGTTTATGAAAACTTCTAATTAGAGTCTCTTTGTGCTAATTAGCATATTTTGATCCTTTGGGATTATTTTCACATTAATTAGATAATTTTATAATTTTATTTAACTAAAACTATCCTAAAAGAATTTTCGTGGTAATTTTTTTTACCTACCACATTTCATCTCTCCTTCTACCTTTTCCCTCTCTCCTCTAGCTTATGCAAAACTCATTACCCTATTTTTGCTCTATCTTGGTTTGATTTTGCTTGACTTTACCCTTCTGACCCCATGTGTCATCATGGGTACCTTTTACACATTTATACACAACACTCCACTCCACCCTTGCAAGTCAACTTCCTATCTTCTCACCTCCTTCTATTCTGGCCAACCAATAGGCCTTTTCTAGCCCTCCTTATTTGATTCTTTCTCCTCTTTACACAAACTCATTAAATCCCCTTTCACATTCTCTCTTTTCCTTAGAAATTTTCTTAAGTGTTGGGTGTTTTACTTCCCTCCCTTTTGGTATGAAGAATCAGGCTCTTCCTCTTAGCCTCAAATTCTGATTCTTATTAGCACTTAAGCACTTGCTCTCCTTTGTCTTTTATTCTTCTTAATCATTAATTTAGTTCCTCCTTGTTTCATATAAACAAAGGAGGATTAAGGTTTTGAGAGAGTTGAATATTTTTTTCTCTTTTCTACTCTTGGCTATCCATTTCTTATGTTGAGGTTGAGGTTGAGAATTGGTACCTCTGTCCTTCTTCTTCATTTTTTTTTCTTCTTTGAATTAAAATTTAATGTAAGTTTTACTAATTTTGGATTCTTGATTCCCTTAGATAATCAAAGAACTTTTAGTGGTCCATCCAGTTAGGAGTTTTTTCTCTTTACTAGAAGATTAATCGCAGGAAGATAAATCTCTGTTTTATAATATGTTTTGTTTCTCATTTTGCATTACTTAATACCTCTAAGTTTTTAGCTTGAACCTATAGAAAATTATGAATTTGTAGACATGTGATATATTAAGATATGATTTATGAATGTGGATGGTCACAAGCATGATATGTGGCTTCATATGGATCTTTTGGGGTCATAAGTTTGAATCATGTGTTTACAACGAAAGTTTGGCTTTGTTACCAAATTATGGTGGTTCTATGTATCAAATACGAGTATATTCATAGCTAATTCCATGAATCTATCTTTTGTCCATGTATCATATGTTGTTTGAGTTTAGTATTATATGGTATTCAAGACTTGCTTGATGAACTTTTGATGTGTGTGTATGTGTAACACTCCCATTTTTACTACTTAAAAATTTCATTTTGCATAAGCATTAATTACGAAAGAACTTGGTGTTACTGCAACACTTAGCATAAGTCTTTTTCCCTCACCTTTCTTAAATCAAGTGTTAAGACTAAAATAAACCATACCAAAGTAAATGGCAAAAATAGAAGACATTACATGAACAAAAGTTGTAAGTAATATACTTCATAAAACAATGGAAATCAAAAACACCAAGGGATATAAGAGTTTGAAGAAAACCAATTACATCAAAATTAGGTACCTAAAGGTACAATAATGGTTTGTCTTATCTCTTAGACCTAACATCCCACTATGAAAAAATAATCTCTTCCTAAGGACTCTCTTCCATATCCTTATAGTACTCCTAAAGCCACTCCATATCCTTAACGTAGTCATCCGCAAAAGTAGTATGAGTATGACTTCCTCATACTAAGTAAATCACAATACCTCATAAGAGGTAGCATACCCATATTACATATATTTGCACAATGATCCAAAATCATATATGGGCATAAGTCATGTATCTTAACCACATGTAAATGAATATGGACTAACAACAAGTGTCGAGCCCAACGATAAAATATACTAGTTTACTTCACACCATTTTAAGCTATAATAGATATATCAGAAGAGTTAAATAGATTACATGTACCAAGGTAGGAAACTAAGGTGGCTACCAACCAATAATTCTAAAATAAAACTAAGGTAGGGCATTGAGGTAACTACCGAATCAACACATCCAAATAAATCCTTTTTATTTTCCATTCACAATAGGTACTTCCATTTTAAATTACATGTGGGGAGATACAATTAACCTAGGGACACTAAGGTACACCCAGTCAAATTGGCCTAGAAGGTGACATAATACTCTTACTCTAGAACCTAGGGACACAGTAGTAGGTTGGGTCATACTAATGCACAAATGAAAACATAATATCTTCCAACCTCTGTCACCTAATCATTAAATATTGATACCCTCTATAGGGCTTGTAGGTCAGCTATAGAGTAGAATAGGGCTTTGTTGGGGGCACAAGGATGCATCAGTGGATTAAAAAAACAGGGATAACACGTCATCTCTAAGGTAGCTTATCCTAGAGAGAGAAACCACCCCCAACTCGAATTCTTTCACTTTAAATATTAATATTTTAATAGGTGATCATAGATGACACATACTGCACATCAATTCCCATTTCCATACTTAACCAATTTTCCTTCAATTTCCAATTATAAAGTTTAATCCTAAGGTCATCAGTCTATGCCAATCCAAGTCAACGTTAAGGTCAACTTATCAAAAGTTTAAGGCCATCCTAGCATCTAATTATTCATAAAAGATATATTAGGTCAAAATTATCAAAATGTCCTTCAAAACCCTAGTTTTTCCATTTTATTCATGTATGTATCAAACATAATTATTATGAGAATTTTGTCATGAAGAGGATAAAAGAAAATATTCTACATTATTATAACACATGTAATCTTTCCATTTTGTCGATTAATTGTGTTTTCCACTTTTCATACATTTAGTGGGTTGTGCCCACAAAACCCCAATCATACAACTCTCATGTATCACATATCCTATTCAGCACGTACATATGTATTTGAAGCATAATACAACATTTAAATAAGAAAATTGTCATCACGATACATGTAAGGAGATATCTTTAACCCTAGGTCATGCGAATAGATATTATCATAAGCTAAACCTACTCATGCATATATGCTTCCATGCAAATCATAACAATCATAATTACCATGCATTAACAATCATGAGGTATTTATCATATCATTCAAATTGTAAATTTTAAAGGATTACAACCCTAGCAAAACTCTAGACATGAATATGTAAATCATATAACATATTATCATGCATATATCTTAGCTTTTAACAATTGTATGCACTATTCATTTAACATGTTATCATTTTATCATGCATGTCATAGTACTTGAAAAGCTTAAAACCCTAGCATGATTCTAGGTCTAAACAATCATAGCATGCACATATATAAATTCTACCATATTATGAGCAATTGGATTTACCTAATCCAAGCTCACACATAAAGTCTTCTCCAAGATCCTCAATAATTACTTAGGAATTTAACACCAAAACAAATATGTATTTACATTTAATATTACTAAAATTACTAAAATAATTTAAAAATTACTAACTATCTAAAGCAAATCAAAGGATGCCATAACAAAAGAGGAAGAATTAGTGTATGTTATCAAGAAGGAGAGGAGGGCCAATGATGGAGTTGTGAATTGCTAGGGGGAAGCAATAACAAAAATAGCTAGTGTAAGGAGGTGGGAATGGCTGAAATGGAAAAAGCCAAGGAAGGGGTTGTAGTGGTCGTTGGTGCAACATGGTAAGGAGGATCAATAGTTTTGGTTGAAGGAGAAGGGTAGTCTATGGTAACTTTTTTCAATTGTGGAGGGTGAGATGCAGTAGCTTTTGCCAAAGCTAAAAGGGGTGGGGTGAATGGGATGGGGGATAGCGTTGTGGTGGTTTTTGTGGGAGTGGTCAAAGGTAAGGGGAGGGAGCTAGTTGTGTGTTGTGGAGAAAAGAAATTGCGGATAAGGAATGAATGCCTAGAGCAATAATAGAGAAATGGAGGGGGTTTATAGGAGCTTGGGAGGAGGAGGGGATAATGTAGGTTTTCTCGAGGTTGATACACGATGCAAAAATGAGAGGATGGGGGGAATGATATGTATGGTGACATGAGGGAAAACGCGAAGCCAATAAAGGTGAGGGAAGCATGGGGGAGAGGGAGGCATGGTGTAGGTGATATGGTGGAGAGGGGGGAAAGCGTAATTATTTAGGTGAATATTTGGGGAGAAAATATCCAGTTATAAGAATAAAACTTATTCAATACAACAAATACTGGTTAAGATCTAATTTAGGTTAAAAACTTAATATGCACTCTCTAGCAAATATTTACCTAATTAATTTTTTTTATCTAATATGTCATAATAATAATAATACACATATTCACAATATATTTAACACCAAATTTCTTAAAATAATTATTACAACTAATACACATAATTACTGGTTTATATTTAGGGTTTTTGAAAACATGGTATTAATTCCCCTTAAAAGATACTTCATTCCTGAAGTTAACAAAAATAAAACTAACTTGCTACAACCTTGGGCATTCCTCAAACAAAGGCTTTATGAGTTGGGGTAACTACCACCTTAAAGGAACTAAACCCTAATCAAGCATATAAATAATATAAAGTTATGTGTCAAGCCAACATTAATCAATCACACATGTATGCATAAATAAGTCTAAACACTGAAAAGCACAAAGGTATACTAGCGGAGGTTTCAATGAATTCATGAGCTTGTGCATCATTGATCACATTCAGACTATTAACCATCAAAACTCCTTGGGTACCTCTAATACTCAAATTTTGACGTACACTACTCTTTGGGTAGGGATAAGAAGCAGATCCCTTTCCTTTAGCACTCACACATAAGATGCTACTAGCGAGCGTCTAAGTCACTAGGGAAGATTATTGCCAATAGGTGGTTCCACCACTTAACTTCACATGATGAAACCGAGCCCCAACTTTAGAAGAGTAACACTCAAAGCCTCTATGACCCATCTTACAACACTTCTAACACTATTATTCTACCTTAGCAATCCTTAATAGGGTGAATCCCTCTAAAAATCTTACAATGATAGTTCCTCGAGGGTTGGTGTAACACCCCCAACATTTACTACTAAAAAAATTTATTTTATTTAAAATTTAGCGGAAGAAAAAAGGAAAACGTGTAAATTTTGGAGATATTACCACCACACTTAGTACCCGACTGGTTTTCTTCTATTGTTCTAGTACCAAGTGTTAAGGCTATAAGAATAAAATACAATTTTCTTGGACTCAAACTTTATTTAAATTAGAGTAGCGCAATAAGTTCTTTACAAAAATAAAACCCACTATTAGTGGTTACAATAACAAAGATCATTTTACCTACATGGACAAAGGTTAATGGATGAAGCATGGTTATGTGATCATCACAGTTAACCCACCATGTGGAGGCTGTTGAGTCACCATGATTTACCTCCTCACATAATACTATCAGGCTGGCATGTGTAGGGCCCTAGGAGTGAGTGATTTTACTTTTTCATGCAATAACAGAGATCATTTTAACAAAATAATAAAAGGTAAAAGAGAAAATCATGAATCATTTTTGTACAATCCTTACGCTCTTGCTCGATGCCCACTTGAATAGCACCAGAAATATACCTACAAGGGACACTACCCATTGAATAGGTAGGGACCCACAAGTGGAACCCTTTAGTACTATGGTACTGAGTAACCCCTTTATACCAAACTGAAAGGTAAGCCCACATACAATACATTATGCATAAATAGTATAAACTAATAGCATACGTACTAATATACAAGGCAACACCACATACAATAATAAGCACTTAACACAACATCCATGTACTTAGCAATTCCGTCATATGTTGAGAGAGAGATAGGCATCAAGGCTGAACTTATATTATAACAAATCATGAGGATAGAAGTAACTCTTTTGGTCTTAAGCTATTAATGAATGCCATTCAAGAATCATCTCTCAAATTATATCAATGTGAGTGTGGGAACCCCACTATTATAGCCGGTAGATCAGAAATACACTTCAGGGCATATTGCACCTGGCCACTATTATTTGTCGGTGGACCAAGCTCTAAGGCAGAAGGCTCCTGGCCATTATTATTATTGGTGGATCGGTATAGCTTCGACTCACATGGTGTTCCACTATAAGTGATTAGTACTTTTCCATGATTTATTCATATCAAGATTTGGTTTATTGAGCTTGAGACCCTCACTATTATAGCAAGTGGATTGGAATACACATATACAAATTCCAAGGCAAAGCACTCTTGGGCCACTATTATAACCTCTTGACTGGTACACATGATATAATCCATCTAGGCCCGGCTTAATTGTCTTTCACTTACATGATTAATTTTTTCTCTTTTAATTAGCAAAAAAGTTCCATTTATTTGACTCGAGGGGGAGATCAAGAACTAGGAGATGCAAAGGTACACCGGTCATACTGGTGCATGCAAGCAACACAATATCCTTCAACCACCAACCTAGGGACGCAAAGGTACCCTAGTTGCACTGGTGCACGAGGACACACACTATCTTACCAACAAGGATACATAATCCTTAAGTATTCATACCCCCTAAATAGGTCCATAGAGCTAGATAGAGTAAGATGTAGGGCTTGATTGAGGCACTAAGGCACACTAGTAAATACCAAAATAATCGTGGGCTAAACTGGGTCTTTAGGGTAGCAACCCCTAAAGAGCCACCATTCTCAATCTTGAGGTCTTCCAATTTAATTATTAGTGTCTTAATTAAGGTGACCATAAGAAACACAACAACCATATACTCATTCGCTTCCATTTGTCTCGATTATCATTAAGTAATCCTTATTCATATAATTATTCATGTTATCCTAAAGAAATCATTAAGGCCATCCTTATATCATCCAATTCCAATTTAGGATTTATCTCCATTTATTCATATGCCATAGGGGATTTATCACATTATGATCACAATACAGTCTTCGATTCTAGTTAGTTCACATTGAAGGATTATGGCACACATAACCCTAACATGCCCTTAATTCAGACCCAACACACAATACCATGCATGATTAATGATTAAGACACCTCCTTCATGAATATGAGATAAACACTACACCACATCCTTAATTATCCATCCAACCCTAGGTTATGCCATATTCTGGTGATACTCACTTGTGATACCCACCGACATATCAAATACCCTTATTGCATTATTCAAGATTACTTATGTCTTATTATGGAGACTCATTTAATCCATTAACATGTTATATGCAAGTTATTGATTTACCCGACTCAATAATCTTTCACTTTACTTAATTATTACTTTATTCATGTATTATTCAACAAGTCCACTTATTTAATTAGAAAGAAGGAAAAAGGTCACAAATCTAGAGACAAAAAATATACTAGCCATAGAATCAAGCATTCCATATCAAGGATCAAATCTACAGACACAAAGATATACTAATGTTTGTGAAATTGTTCCCTTAGTTGCCTCTCAGTCAAATAGGTTTGCCCTTAAGGGGGTAGTTGCCCCAAGTACCCTAGGATAGCTCTTTTTTATCACTAGTAGTAAGGCGTAAACTTCGAGGATGAAGTTTTTCTTTAAGGGGGTAGTGATATAATACCCTAAAAATTTAAAACCTATAATTTAATAAATAACCCTCATTTAGGATAAATTAATTTTAAATTTATTTAATTTAATCATTTTTTATATTTTTGAGTATATAAAAATGGATATGAATATTTAATTTATTAAAATGAATACTTTGGTATTTTATCATACTCATTTTATTTAAATAAATTTTCAAACCAAGATTTTTACTAAAACTATCCTTTTTAAACTAAAATATTAAATTATAATAAATTAAATTATTAAATTAATTTATCCATCAAAATATTAAATGTCATTATTCTAAAAAAATTATTTTATTTAATTTTCCCCTATTATTCTTTTTTCCTTTTTCTTCCTTTTTCATTTCCTTCTTTTCCTTTTCGAACCACCAGGCCTTTGATTCTCCTTCCTCCCTCGCGCTAGGCCCCGACACATTTCCTTCCTCCCCCCTCGAGTGTTCAGCCCATCTCCCCCTGTTTCTTTTTCTTTCCTTTCTTCTGCCTAGTTGGGCCAGCCCAATGCCACTTCTCTCTTTCCCTCTCGCTCATGCACGCATCCCCTTCCTTTCTCCCCTGGCGACCGGCCTACCTTTCCTTCTTTCCATTCCTCTTCTTCTTCTCTTTTACTTCGATCTCCAACCAAGCCACCATAGACTATGGTAGCCTACACACCACCTACAACCACCACCTGCCTCCCTCTACAACCATACTATCTCTCCCATTCTCTCCCCCATCCCTTTCCTTCCATTTTTAGACCAAACACAACTTGAAACCCTTCCCTACATGCTTTCCTTTTCCCCCTTCATTTCCCCTTCTCCCAGCCAGTTTAGGCCATACGCTTTCCACCCTCCTACATCTCTACCTAACCAACCATACCTTCCATCTCTCACTCTTCCTTTTCCTCTCCTTATCTTCCCTTATCTACCCATTTTTCAAGCCTCCCTTTCCCTACAAACCTCCTCTTTTTCTCTCTTCTCCTCCTCCTCTCCTCCTCCCCTATTTTCACTTCATTGCTACCAACTACCGCTGCTTTCACCCAACCAACCATCAAATCTACCTTCTACCACCCCTACTACCTCCCTGCGTTGCCAAGCCATCACTACATGCCCTTACAACCACCCTCCTTCCTCCACCACCAAATCTACCAATCCACTCTCCAACACCTCCTCTATACCCCACATCCTCCTTTTGGTTGAAAACCCCCCAACAGCCCCTCCTTTTTCTCCTTCTTTTACCTTCCGCCTTATCCTCTACCACCCTTGCATCTAATTTCGCAGCCCTACAACCACCGCCTTCACCACCTTGAGCCACCAATCATAGACCCACAATAACCACCTATACCCCTACTCCCTCTCTACATTTAGCCACTACCCTAACTCCACTCCACAAGTCCTCTATTTAACCCCCCTATCCGAACCAAACATCTCCCATCCTCCCACTTCTCCCTCTTCGATCCCTTCTCCCTTTCATTCATGCATGTAGCTCACGCTGCTCATGTAGTGTGATTTCTACTTTCATTTGAGCCATTTTTAGATTAATTATGAGGTATAACAACGGTTAATGTTGGTATATATTTAATTAAGTTTTTGATAAAATTACCCCCTTTGATTTTCTACCCTCTAATATGATAAATATTGATATTATTTTAGGTATTGATTTTGCTAATCAAATCTTAAACCTTTAACTGAGGTACTAGTAAGGTTTGATTATTACAGGAAATAAGGTAACCATTATACCCTACTAAAATACGTGGATATACATATGCTAGTACACTAGGATTTTTAATATGTTTATATGCATGATATATGTTGTTCAGTATAATGTAATTAGTGACCTATGTTGGTTGAAGAATAGAAAAGCATGATAATTTATGTGCCATTTGTGGAAATAAAGCTTAAGGGAATGACCCTTATATTAACGATAATGTTAAATGCATATGCATGATATGATATGCTAATGTGGCCATTTGTTGCATAAATATTGTTATTATAAGTCCTAGGGGAATTTAAGTAATATTTCTTATGTAAGGGTGTGGCCTAAATAAGTGTAGGTGCTAATGAGTATTAATGATAAATAATAGTAGTTGGTGGGATAGGATGATGTGTATGGAGCATGTATATCAATATTTTATGTAGTGAGGGTATTTTGATAAAATTGGTATAATATGGGAAAAATGGTAATTTATAAGAGTAAAGGGGGTAAAATGGTAAATGGAAAATTAAGGAGGGTACGTTTGTAAATTTACTTGGAAAAGGGGATAGTATGGTAATTTAATAAAGAAGAAAGGTAATTTGGTAATTTGGCAAAAAAGAAAGGGTATGTTGGTAATTTTATAAAGTAAGGGGGTAAAATGGTAATTTAATAAATGAGAAGGGTAATTTGGTAATTTGATATAAAAGAAATGGTATGTTGGTAATTTTTTAAAGTAAGGGGTAAAATGGTAATTTATTAAAGGAGAAGGGTAATTTGGTAATTTGGCATAAAAGAAAGGGTAGGTTGGTAATTTTGTAACGTAAAGGGTAAATGGTAATTTAATAAAGGAAAAGGGCATTTTGGTAATTTGGTATAAAGGAAAGGGTATTATGGTAATTTTGTAAAGTAATGGGGTAACTTGGTAATTAGTAAAGGAGAAGGGTATTTTGGTAATTTGGTACAAAGGAAAGGCTATGTTGGTAATTTTGTAAAGTAAAAGGGTTAAAAGGTAATTTAATAAAAGAGAAGGGTATTTTGGTATTTTTTTATGAAGAAAAGGGTATTATCGTAAGTTTGTAAAGTGAAAAGGTGAAAAGGTAATTTAATAAAGGAGAAGGCTATTTTGGTAATTTGGTATAATGAAAATGGTATTATGGTAATTTTATAAAGTAAAGGGGAAAATTGGTAATTATAATTGAAATGCCCTGAAAATTCTAATTTTATTTATTATTATTAAATAAGGTTTTATTAGAAAAATAAAATAAAATAAATTCTTTTCCTTCTTTTCTCCGCTAAACTGCCGGTTCGCCCCCTTTCTTTCTTCTTCTTTTTCCTTTGCACCTGCCTAGCCCCGCTGACCTTCGCACCTGCATCCGCTGCCCGTCCTTGGATTTTTTCCCCCGGTTACGCACTATTGACCATCCATTTTTTTCCCGCCTCTTCCCCTTTGTTTGAGCAACCCATTGACCCAAACCCCTCCCCCATTCCTCGCAGGATCTCCCTCTCCCCAGGCCACTTGTAGACCACGACCAAGAAAGTGCGCCGGCTGTCCTCGTCGGCCGGTGCCCACTCTTGCCTACAACTCCCCCACTTTTCCTTCGACCTTAACTTCATTTCAAGCATATAAATACACCCCATAGCAGTGTTGAGTGGAATTTTTGGTTGAAGTTCAGAAAATACCTCCCTTGGCGCCACCGTCCCTTTAGATGCCACTTCCGCCACCTCCGCCCACCACCACAACTTGTTGTGGCCACCCGTGCACTCCTTGCACCACCCCCTAACTAACTGTGCCTTCCTCCTCCCTTGATTCTTCCTGCATGAGCCACCCCGGCTATGCAAAGTTCTCTCCTCAACCAAACCATTTTTTGCCACCGCCGCCCTTCGAACCACCATTAGCCGCCTCCTCCTCCGCTTCCGCCGCTTCTTTTACCTCTCAAATTATTCTCCAAGCCACCCTCTACCTTCCCCTACCTTTCTTTCCCTCTCCTCCTCTCTTTTTTCTCCATTCGGCCACCACCACAGCCACCACCTCCATTCTGCTCCTCTCCCTCTAGGTATTCTTAAACAACCCAACTTCCACCTCTATTTTCCCTATCTTTTTCCTAGCATTCAACTTTTTCCTTTTTCTTATATTTTTTCGGCCACCGCCGCCGCCGCCGTGCACCATTGCTGGTGTCGCCTATCCCTGCCAGCCTAAGGTTGAACCCTAGACCCTCTCAACCCTTTTCCCTATTTTTACAAGTCTTAAATTATTTTATTTCATTTATTCTAATATAAATCCTATTATTATTATTATTATTATTATTATTATTATTTCCATTTTTTATATGTATTATTATTGTTATTAATATTAATGTTTTTATTTTATTCTGTTGAGGGTTGAAGCCCTATTGTAATTTTTAATTTGATATTAGCACTATTACCCTTATTATTTCTATTATTATTATTATTATTATTATTATTATTATTATTAATATTAATATGTTATAAGTATAATTATTATTATTATTTCCTATTTCGAATTTCTATTATTATTAATACAACTATTTTACCATTAGTGTTGTTAATAATTTTATTATTATTATTATTATTATTATTATTATTACTACTACTACTACTACTACTATTACTATGACTATTACTATTACTATTACTATTACTATTACTATTACTATTATTACTATCATTATTATTATTTTCAAGTGATAATATTATTATTTTATATAGGGCTGAAACCCTATTGTGCTTATTTTAAATTTTAGTAGTAGTATTATTATCATTATTATTATTTTCAAGTGATAGTATTATTATTTTATATAGGGCTGAATCCTATTATGCTTATTTCAAATTTTAGTAGTAGTATTATAAATATTATGTCTTATTATTATTAGGGCTATTAGTATTTTTATTATTAATTTTATTATTATTATTTATTAAGTTATTATTACTCAATGTAGGGTGGAAACCCTACTTCTTTTTATCTTCAAATATTATCCTTACTATTATTACCATTATGATTATTATTATTATTACAATATTATTATGGTTATTATTATTATTATTATTATTTCATCAATATTATTATTACTAAATTTGGTTATTTATTTTACTAATATTATTATTATTAGTATTATTTTAGTAAAGGGCCTGAAGCCCTTATTTCACTATGTTTTTGAGTAATATCCTTTTTATTATTGTTGTCACTATTTTTATTATTCTTGTTAATATTAATATTGATATTATATTTGGTATTTTTGCTATTATTATTTTAATATTTTATCAAAAGCCTAATCTTATATTAAGTTAGTGATTAATAGTATTTTTGATAGGAGGGAGTCTAATTTTAGCTTTTCCCTCATAATAGGTAAAACCAGTCAAAGCCCTAAGGAGGCGTAGGAGTGTGCCTCAAGACCAGTGTCGTTTTAGGTAAGGGGTGCTAAGGCCTATTGTGTGTTGATGCGTATTACATGCTATGTACGTTATGCATCTTATGTTATCATTATAATTACTTAGTACATGGTATGGCATGGAGTTAAAGTGTGTTCATGTGTTGTTATACGGCATGTGTACTATGTGTGTGTGATGAAATATTGTGATACGTGATGATATGTATTGTGACCCTGTAAGACATGCATGTGAGGGTGTTAATGTGGTTTGTGTGGGGGAAAGAATGAAAAAGGAGAATGGGAAAAGAAGTTGACCAAGGGATGTGAGTTGACCTAAGTATTTTAATGATCTATGAGTGGATGAATAAAATGGGGAATTTAGGGTTTCATGTGGAAAAATCTAATTTATAGTTTTATATGGGAGAATCTAATTTTTGGTTGTGCATGGTTTTGTGTGAAAGAAGTTAATTTATGGTGTTATATGGGAGAATCTAATATATGGTGTAACATAAGAGAATTTAATCTATGGTATTATATGGGGGAATCTAAATTACGGTTTTGTATGGGAGAAGCTAATTTATGATGTTATAGGAGAATCTAATATATGTAACACCCCAAGTCACGACTTAAAAATTTCGTTTAAATTATGCTTTGCGGAAGCAAAAATTAAAGAATGATGGGTGTTACCGCCACACTTGACATAAGTCCGATCTCCTCACCATCCTTACATCAAGTGCTAAGGCTTAAAACAAATCAAACCATCCAAAGTTAAGAGAAGTATAATACGAAATCAAGAGTTTTGCAAAAGACATATTATCCATGACAAATGTTTGCTGAGGAAATTAAATAACTAACCATTTAGAAAATAACAACTGAGTACGTAAAAGTCATTAATGATCTGCCTTACACTCTGACGGTCCAACAAATTACAAGGAAAAGGGGAAAAAGGGGCGGGGTCCACTCTCTCCCTAAATCTACCTATTCACTGAGGTGATGCTCCTCGTAGTCTTTTAGCTAACACATGCCCTGGACATACTCCTCTGAAAAGTGATAGCATCAGTACGACTTCCTTGTACTGAGTAAACCACAACGCCTCCGGAGAGGTAGCATACCCACGTAGCAAACATCATACAAGTACGGAATTCAAAGAGAACATATGCTCACATGCAAGGCCACGATTTTGAAACACATAACCACATCACATTTAACATTATGAGCTAGGTCAAAATCTCTATCAAAGGCATTTAAAGCATGCTTATAATTTCATAATCAATTTAACTTACCAACGACCATACATTATGGCCTAATAGGAAGAATTAGTGATATTCCAAGCAATCTCTCCAAGGTCAAGTCATTCCTATTCTGATTATTATAGAAGTATTATGGTGGGTGTCTAATCCGGTTATATAATTTATATAAAAATTCTCAAGTGGAATACAATCCTATATCCATGACAAAGATCATCAAGGAGGGTGGTACCAAAATAAATCACTCGATTCCAGGGCAAAGCTCGCTAAGGAAGCCACACGACATAATAGTCGTCCATACTAAACCTCAGAACTCAAGACCTTAAGTACGCGTACTCCCTATAGGGTGTATGGAATACCTATAGAGCAGAAGTGAGCCCTTTGACCCGAAGGCCCAAAAGTATGCACTCGGCGGCCAAGTCCGAGGCACGAGATTCCTTTCCAACTCGAGTCTTTCTCTTTAAGTAATTATTGTCTTATGAAATTTTGGGTTATTATTTCCTTTTAGAATGTCGAGATTCACAACGTTCAACTTAGTCAACTATCAACAAACAACATCACATCCAAAGACCAAAAGGTCGCAACCATTTCAAGCCAACACGGCCTAGGGGTAAGCATTATGCCGTAGCCTGAATAATTATTCGATTCGATGTTCAAACCAATTATCCAATTATTCCCAACATTTATTTTAAGTCCAACACTTAATTTACTTAATCCATTTATCCACTTTGGAACACCTTTTTGTCTTAATGACCAAAATACCCCTCAACCTATAACTACCACATTTTCTTTCACTATTATTACTGAGTTTACTTACATAAGCCATTTGTCATGAAACACTAGCATAAAATAATTATTGATACTTTACATTCGACAATCTCTTCGGTACTACAAAGGACCATATTATCCCTAACCATTTATCATACATAGTACATGTAAACACTATTAGCATGCATTTTTAATATTTCATAGGCTCATACAATTTTCACAAACAAATCTCAACACAATCATGGTATATAAAATTACATTTTACCTTAAACATATCCGTCTCATTATACTAGCATAAAACCAAGTTTGTTACCATTAGCGTACACTTTTTCACATTTAAGAATATCACTTCGGCATATAAAAGATTACATGATAACACATATTAACTTACACTTCATTATATTCATGTATGAATGAACTACAACATTCTCCCATATAAACGATATTTTACCTTAGGCATATTCATCTCATTTTACTAGTATAATTCAAGTTAGTTATCGTTAACATACACTTTGTCAAATCTTTAGAACATTACTTAGGCATATGAAAAGATTGCATGATAATACATGTAAATTTACACATCATGATATTCATGTAGCAAAGATATAAATCATGCTCCCATTTCCCACAAACATACGATAATTTGATAACTTCATCTTATCATGATTTAATCCTAAAAAACTAGCCTATCATTTTGACATACAAATTCTACCGTCTACGGATTAATTGGATTTACCTTGAGCTAAGAAATATTAATACCACGAGCTTCCTTCACAAATACTCTAAGCGAGGTCGAGGCTACCTGGAAGTGAATACACCATCCAAACTGCAAGCATTAATATTTATGCAAAATAAAATAATCAAAATATAACCTACATAAGCTAATACTTGAAAATGATTAGGAAAATAAATGAGGCAGCTGGTGCATGAATTTAAGCATCGAACCCACCAAAGATAGAGTGCTTACTTGGGGAAGAAAAATGGCTGCTTGGAGAAGGTAGAACACAAGGCAAAATTTAGAAAAGTTTTGCAACAAAACTCGGTGGAGGGGAGGGGAGTTTTGGGGCTGCACTTATCTTTGTTTTCATGCTGGAATTTAGGGAAGGGAAGAGGGGGCTGCAGGGAGAAACTTAGAGGGCTTAAAAGGAGGGGAAAGGGGGAGATATGTGAAGGTTGGGACTCAAATAAAAGGGGGGAAAGATGGAGAGAAATGGGCTGCTACAAGGGTGAGTGGGGAAGGTGCTACAGGTTGGTTTTTGGGGGAAAGTTTCAAAGCTTTTGAGGAGGGATAAGGGGCTGGTTAAATGCATGGGAAAAGAGGAAAAATGAGGGATAGGTGGTTGGAATAATGGGATAGGGGTGCAGGTTGAGAAGGGTGGGAGATACAGGCTGTATCTCGATGGAGGGGCTGGGGTTACGTAGGGTTTTGGAGCTGCATAAGGCTGGTGACGTGATGGCTATGGCTGGCTTGATTTGCTTGGATTTTTGCAGGGAATAAGGGCATGGGAAAGGAGGAAAATAGGTGGTTAGATGGAGGAAGGATAGGGTAGGGGTGTAGGTTGGAGGGAGGGAGGATGAGGCTGCAAGTTTAGGGGGTGGGAGGTTGAGTGTCGAAGGGTAGGGGCTGCAGGTGGTGAGTGATGTGAGGGAAGATGGTTGAGTGATGGCTGCCAAAATTTGCAGGCTAGGGTGGCGTGAGGGAGTGTGAGGTTGTAGGGAGGAGGAGGGCTATGTTTGGGGAAGAGGAAAGGCTGCAAAAGAGGGGGATAATGTTGGCTAGAAATGACTCATGCATGGGGAGAGAGGGAAGGTGATGGGATGCATGGCTGCATGGGCTGCAAGTTACTCGACAGATTGGGGGGTGGTTTGGCTAGGTTTAAGTGGGGGAAAGGTGGAAAAAAGGTGGGGGTTTGATTAGGAAAAGATTAGAAAAATATCCTAAAGTATTAAGCTAGCAAGTAAGGTTATTAGGAAAAAAAAATTCTACATAAGCAAGGTTTAATTTCCTCCAAAAAGATATCATGGTACTATTATTATTATGATCAATATTATTATTATTAACATTATTTTATCACTTCCCCTATTTTATTTTATTTTCCATTATTGCTAACATTATTATTATTCTTACAATCCCCTTTTATTTTAATTACGCTCTTCTTATTATCGATTTTATTAACGACATCAATTTTTTTAACTTCCTCTACCCTTTTTTACATTTAATCCGGGTTATTTTTATAACTCAATATTTATGGACCTACTCGAGACAACAAGGCGATTGTTAAAAAAAATAGAAATAATAATAATCTTATGGTTTACTTCGCCCACTAATCATACTTTAAGTCTTACGAGTCTAATTTAAAGATTAATTAATATGGGGTATTACATATATGTATCATGTTATGAATTAATGTGGGAGCAGTTTAAGTATTATATGATTGCATGGTGGTATTAATGCTTGCGTGGAGGTTTTTATGGTTATATGGTGGTATTAGGGTTTGTATGGTGGTATTAGGGTTGCATGTTGGTATTTATGGTTGTATGGTGGTATTAGAGTTTGCATGGTGGTATTAGGGTTGCATGGTGGTACTAATAGTTGCATGGTAATATTAGGGTTTGCATGGTGGTATTAATGGTGGCATGGTGGTATTAGGGTTTGCATGGGAGTTAGAGTTTGCATGGAAGTAGGGTTTTGTATGGATGGATCTAGGATTTTGCATGGATAAATTTAGGATTTTGCACGGATGGTTTCAAGGTTTGCATGGAGAGTTTGAAGGGTTGCATGGGATGTGTAAAGTTTACATGGGAGTAAAATTTACATATGAAAAGTTGATTTGCGATATAAGAAAGGTAATGTAAGTATTATCTGGGTGTTTGAACACTTTGGATGAAAAATAGTACATGGAGCTATATAAGGGTCTGTAGGAGACCAAGCTAGGGTTTGTGGGGACAATTAGGGTTTGTTGTGGCTGCTTAGAGTTTTTGTGTTATCATGTGTATTTTGTGATTAAAGTGTAATTATGATTGTGGATTTTATGATTTGTGATGTGTGAAGTGTGAAGGGAATGATTCATGCATGTCCAAAATTAAAGCTTCTGAATAAAATACTTAAAACATTAATTATTTAAAGTGAAAGATCATTGAGACGGGACCAACCGATCCACCAGTTCGGAATAGTTGTTAGAGTTTTTACCCTATGTGTGATCGATCTACCAGTTATAATAATGGTTAGGGCAGGATGCCTTAGTAACCGATCCACCGGTTATAATAGTGAGGGTTCCCAAGCTCAACAAACATAAACTAGAGTTTTGCTAACATACCTAAAAGATACTAATTGCTTACAGTGGAACACCATGTGAGTCAGGGCCAACTAATCCACCAGTTAGGAATAGTGGTTAGGATGCATAATCCTATATGTGTCCGATCCACCGGTCATAATAATGGTTAGGATATGATACCCTATGAGCCTCCGATCCACCGGCTATAATAGTGGGGGCTTCCGTACTCGCATGGATTTGATAAAAAACATGGTGTGAAATGATTTCTGATCAGAGATAAATTAAATAATTAATCCGGACTATAAATGGACCTTTATGTATGTACCCGAATGATTGTTCGATATTATGTTATCATGATAGATTATGTTCTTTTATTTCTTTTGTATTATTTATGTGATGTTATGTATTGGCCTTAGTGCTCGGTTACCTTGCTCAATATGTAGCGTATTAATCACCCTTTTCATGGGTGTTGCTCATTCCCATGAGTAGTATGCCCTTCTGACTTTGTGCAGGTGGGTGAGACATTAGTCGGGGCTGTGTGTTGAGCAAGTTTTGGCTCCAAGTTCAAGAGAGTTGTGGCCATATTTCAGTCTTTATGTGATTCTATTTCCTTTTGTTAATCTTTTATCGGTTGTAATCTATTTCTCTTTTTAATTTGAATAATAATTCTTTACGCGTACGCTGATTTTCAATGATAATTCTTTTTAGTTCTTTTGTGAACTCTTGGTTTGAACTTAATGTCAATCTTTTCTTTAGCCTTAACACTTGGTACTGGAATGGTTGGAGAGAATCGGTCTGGTACTAAGTGTGGCGGTAATATCCCTAGAATTCACGGGTTATAATTTAAAATTCTTCCTTTAAAAAAAGTAGTGAATTTTGGGGTGTTACAATAATAATTAAGATAGATAATTTGGTAATTTAATTCAATAAAAGGGTAAATTGGTAATTTTGATAAGTATGAAGGATGATTTGGTAATATAACTAATGCAAGGGGTATTTTGGTAATTATGCAAATGTTAAGGGTAATATGGTAATTTTGTAAATAGAAACGGGTGACTTAGTAATTTTACAAATAAGGGGTATTTAAGTAATTTTGGTAAGGATAATGGGGTAAATCGGTAACTTGCATATAACATGTTAAGGGATTAAATGAGTCTCCATAATAAAACATAAGTAATCTTGAATAATGAGATAAGGGTATTTGATAAGTTAGTGGGTATCACAAGTGAGTATTACCAAAATATGGCATATCCTAGGGTTGGATGGATAATTAAGGGCATGGTATAGTGTTTATCTCATATTTATAAAGGAGGTGTCCTAATCATTAGTCATGCATGTTATTGTGCGTTAGGTGTGAATTAAGGGCATGTTAGGGTTATGTGTGCCATGATCCTTTGATGCAAACTAACCAGACTCTAAGACCATATCGTATTGTGATAATGATGTGATAAATCCCTTATGGTATATGAATAAATGGAGATGAATCTTGAATTGGAATTCGATTATATATGGATGGCCTTACTGATTTCTTTAGGATAACATGGATAATTGTATGAATAAGGATTACTTAATGATAATAGAGACAAATGGAAGTGAATGAGTATGTGGTTGTTCTGTTTCTCATGGTCACCTTAATTAAGGCACTAATAATTAAAGTGGAAGACCTTGAGATAGGGAATGGTAGCTCTTTAGGGGTCGCTACCCTAAAGACATGGTTTAGCCCTCGATTATTTTGGTATTTGCTAGTGTGCCTTAGTGCCCAAGATATCCCTACATCTTACTCTATCCAGCTCTACGGACCTATTTAGGGGTCATGCATACTTATAGATTAGGTGTCCTTGTCAGTAGGGTACTGTGTGTCCTCGTGCACCAGTGTGCTAGTATGACAGGTGTACCTTTGCATTTTCAGGTTCTTGATCTTCCCCTTGAGTCAAATAAATAGATTTGTTGTGCTAATTAAAAGGGAAAACACTAATTATGTAATTGAAAGACGATTGAGTTGGGCCCAGATCGATTAAATCATGTGTACCGGTCCACCGGTTATAATAGTGGCCCAGGAGTGCTTTGCCTTGGAAGATGTATATGTTTATCAGTCAATCGGTTATAATAGTGGCCTAGGAGCTCTTTGCCCTAGAAGATGTATATTTGTATTCTGGTCCACTGACTATGATAGTGGGATTCCTGAGTTCAATAAACCAAATCTTGGATGTGAATAAATCATGGAAACATACTAATCACTTCTAGCGGAATACTATATGAGTCGGGGTCAGACTAATCCACCGACGATAATAGCGGCCAGGAGCCTTTTACCCTAGAGACCGGTCCACTAGTGAATAATAGTGGTCAGGTACGATCTACCTTGAAGTGTATTTCTGATCCATCGGCTATAATAGTGGGGTTCCAGCACTCATATGGATATAATTCGAGAGATGATTCTTGAATGACTTTCATTAATGGCTTAAGACTAAAAGAGTTACTCCATCCTCATGATTTTTTATATAATATAAGTTCATCCTTGGTGCCTATCTCTCTCTTAGCATATGATGGAATTGCTAAGTACATGGATGTTGTGTTATGCGTTTATTATTGTATGTGGTGTTGCCTTATGTATTATTCCATATGTTGTCTGTTTATACTATTTATGCATGATGTGTTGCATGTGGGCCTGCCTTTCAGTTTGGTATAAAGAGGTTACTTGATACCATAGTACTGAAGGGTTTCACTTGTTGGCCCCTGCCTATTCAATAGGTAGTGACCCTTACAGGTCTATTTCAGGTGCTATTCAAATAGGCACTGGGTAAGAACGTAAGGATTCTTTGGGAATTATTTAGGATTTTCTCTTTTACCTTTTATTCTTTTGTTAAAATGATCTCTGTTATTGTAACCACTAATAGTGGGTTTTATTCTTGTAAAGAACTTATTACGCTACTCAAATTTAAATAAAGTTTGAGTCTGAGCAAATTGTACTAATATGGTATTGAGTATGGTGGTAACATCCCTAAAATTTATATTTTTGCCTTTTTGCTTCTACTCAATTTTAAATAAAATGAAATTTTTTAGTAGTAAATTTTGGGGGTGTTATAGTTGATTATTTTCAAACTACACTCTAGAAAACTGAGAAGACTGACCACCACTAGGGTAGCTCTTTTGGCTACTTGACTAAATTCTCTTATCACCTCTATAATACTGAAAACTCTTTGCTAGCCTCTTAATTGCACTAAAGGCCTTCTTTACCTCTTGAATTCTTCCTAGGGCACAAGCCCTCTCATACATTATGAGTACATCAGTCATAATCTCTTCTCTAAATAGTTCCTAAGTGCATAGGTTTAACCCTTGCTCAAACTTATGAGCAACCATTTCCTCACTACTAACTATCTTTTGCAGAAAAGTAAGAAGCTTAGAGAACTTGTTGAAGTAATCCTTGTCCAACATGTTGCCTTATTAAAGGGTCAAAAGTTGACATGCTTTTCATGTTACACATGCAAATGGTAGTAGCATGCTCTTAAAGCTTCCAAACCTCCAAAGCTCCTTCCCAAGTGCCTACAGACTCAACAGCTCAAAGCAGGTATCCTCTCCACCATTCATTGGCCTTTCGTCGTAGGTAGAATATACTGAAAAACATCTTTTTTCCATATAGGAAATTAGAAGCCATGAAGATATTCTCTAGCTCCCTGATCCACTTTTCTAATACTATTAGATCCTTTACTCCCTCAAACACAGGAGCATGATGAAACTTGACAGCTCTAAGCTAGTTCTTAGCCTAAACAAGTGCTAGATGTGGCTGTGGATATACCACTCTCTTCGCTATTATGATAAGCAACTCTTTCATATGCACGAGGTTAAAGTTTTGAGCTATCGTGCTAAAGAAAATAGAGTAATAAGGTTACAACCCTAACAAACATAAACAAAGCCACCTATAAGAAGGTTAAGCACCCCATACCATTCAAAGGCCAAAAATAACATTAACATTTATCACAAAGTTTGTACAACATCGTACACACACATTAAAGGAATTACTTCAAAAAGAGAACAAAAACCCTAACCTTCTAGGGTTACGCGTACCACAAGGATAAATCACTACCATACTAAGAATCCACCTAACATAAAACTTAAGCATTTAATGCCTGACAAAAACCTTGAAACCTAACCCAAATCAATCATCACCATCAAAAACTTGAATGCTCAAATCCATAATAGCATCAAATGCCAAAATATTGCAGATCATCCATTGGAGCCATTTTTCATGCAATATCATCAACTTTCTCTTTAAATCATAAGAAGGCACATCCACTTCATCAATTTCTCTTAGATAATCCTGGGTAGTGCTCGGTGGTAGTCCCATCCTAGCTTTCCATAAGTCATCAATCATAATCAACTCTCTCATTAATTGATCATAATGTAGCAAGAAACGTTTGCCCTCCATAAGTCTGGCATGCGAAACACTTGTCATAAATAATTCCTTATACACTTCTCTTTTTGTAATCCATGGTTCTACAAAATGGAGGGTTGTTAAAAAATGAATGGATCAAAACATATAAGGCCCGATGCATTGACCTACATCCACCATATGATTCAAATTGTTAGCTAACCACCTCATGCGAACTCTGATATCATCATTGGGGAACATCCTAAAGTGCAAAATGGGTAGTCACGATGCTCCAAAAGATATTCTAAGGAATCCTATAAGATACAACAACTCAACTTATAATTTTAGAAACCAATCAAATTCCCAAAAAAATAATTTCCTCAAACCCCCAATCTAGATGAAGCTCAATTCTTTATACCAAGGTTCACCCACAACCACCTAGGTATATAAATCTGAATACTTGTAGAATAGCGTGGATTTAAAGAGATTAGAACCAAATCAAAATTAACAAGAATAATCACAATTGAGGATTCAATCACAAAATAGAACAATTGAGGAAAAAGTAGGGATCTTTATTTGTGTTCTTGTGTCATTATAGGATGATTAAACTAATTAATCAATCAATTATACAAATCTATAATTCTATTTGAATGGAGAAGAAAAAGAAGAAGAAGAAGAAGAAGAAGGAGGAGGAGGAGGAGGAGGAGGAGGAGGAGGAGGAGGAGGAGAAGAAGAAGAAGAAGAAGAAGAAGAAGAAGAAGAAGAAGAAGAAGAAGAAGTTGGGATGCATGACTCTCGATGGTTAGTGGCTAGGGATTTATATGTATCCTTTTATAGAAGAAAAAAACTCTACATGGTAAAATAGCATGTTTTGAAAATAAAGAAAAAATACGGTTTGTGTTTAGGAAACATGGCACCCCCGAGTTTATTTTCATACTCTTAAATTTCCCAAAACACATTAAAGATTTCTCTTAGAAACATGAACCATGTTTCTTAACACAGTACCCCTATTCTTCTCACATACATCTCCATAATATAATAAACTTCTCCAACACCTACAAAAACCTACACAATGTTATACTATGCTCAAATATTCAGTCAAAAATCATAATTCTCCACCTTGACATAGTATTTGTGATACATGACATGTAAATACCTCTAGAAAAAACCTTAGCCTAACAAAGGGCCTCATGGCCTATGAATACCAATCAAGTCCAAGAAACACTCAAACTTACCCACAGTCTGTGGCTTTATTGGCATATCAGTTGGATTATCCAAAGTACCTACTTTCTCCAACACAACTTTTCCTTCAATAACAATACTCTTGATAAAGTGATACTCGATGTTAATATGCTTCATTTGATGATGAAAAGAATTCTAATTCTTTTCCAAACATGTAACATTATAGATATCACCATAAACAAATTAAGTACCATGACCAAACCCCAACTCTCGTGCTAAACCACCAAGCCACAAGGATTCTTCAAAATCCTCTTTCATAGCCATATACTTTGTCTTAGTAGTGGATAAGGTCATCACCTCCTACAAGGTTTACCTCTAGCTAATGGCCGAAACACTAAGATAGAAAACATATCTGCTGGTGGATCTCCTTTTATCAAGGTCTCCATCATAATCAGAGTCGATGAACCCAACTAATGAATCAATTGATCCCCCATACTCAATACAATATGATGTTGTTTCCTTCAAGTACCTATAAATCCATTTTACTTTTTAGTGAGCCTTTCCTAACTTTTCCATATATCAACTCATAAGTTGAGCAATATTAGGCTAGATAAACACCATAGTATACATGACAAAACAAAAAAAGTAAAATATGGAATAGTCTCCATGAGCTCCTCTTCCTCTTTAGATTTGGGATAATCTAAGGTAGACAATATAAAGTGAGTAGCCAATGGAGTGATCACCATCTTGGCATCCATCATATGAAATCTCTCCAACACCTTGTTCATATAGGAATCTTGTGACAAGTATACAAGCTTCTACTCATGGTTTCTGATGATCTCCATGCCAAGGATCCTCTTTACAGCTCCATGATCCTTCATCTTAAACTCACTCTTCAACATTACCCTTACCTTATCAACATCAGACATATCTTTCACTGCCATAAGCATTTCATCAACATATAGCAAAAGATACAAAAAAGAGCCACCTTCCATCTCTCCTAAGTACACACATCCATCATACTCACTCTCTGAGAAACCATGCTCAAGCATAAACTAAACAAATAGTTTATACCACTGTCTACGAGACCACTTCAAACCACACAAAAACCTCTTCAACAAGCACCTTTGATTTCGTATCCCCTCAACCAAAAACCTATTAAGATGTCACATGTAAATCTCCACGTCAATCTCACCAAGAAAAAATGTAATTTTTTTAACCAATTGCTCAAAATCAACATCATGTATACCATAAGCACAAGTAAGGTACAAATAGAATTATGTCTAATTACTAGAGAAAAATCCTTATTATAGTCCACATCTAGAATTTGATTGAACCCATGTGCAACTACATGAGTCTTGTACTTTGGTCTCTCAACGCCTGGAGCTCATTGTTTAAACTTGTACACCCACTTGTAATCAACTATCTTTTTCTTTCTTAGTGCCTCCATAAGTTCCCATGTTTGATTATTTAATAAGGACTCCATCTCTTCCTCCATAATAGCACACCACTCAGCATAATCACTACTCTCAATAACCTATAAGAATGATGTTGGCTTATGCACATCAACAACAGTCTCTACAATAGATTAAGCATGGCTAACCAACTCTTCATAACTGTACTTAATTTGAGGCTTAACTATCCTTCCTCTACCTAGAGTAATGTCCTTTGTTCTACTTGTTGCCTAGACCCACCTACTTTAAGAATAGTGGGTCTATCAAAAGGGCCTTTTCCATCCAAATCAACCTCAACCTCTACTTGTCTTGAAGTACTATCCTACTCCAACTTCTTAGTGACACCATCATAAGACTTATTCTTTTGGAGGAACATAGACTCATTGAAGGAAGGTAACATTCTTGATGATTAAGAACTTGGATGTAGCTGGGTCCCATAACCTGTACTCCTTCACTGTAGATGTAAAGCCAAAAAAGATATACTTCTTGCCTCTAGGCTCAATTTTACTATAATTCACATAAGTAGAAGTAGGGTAACAAAATACATGCAAATTAGAGCAATCAAATGGCTAACCAGACCACAAATCCTCAAGTTTCTTCAACTCAATGGGCTAATTAGGTGACCAATTCACTTGGTATGTCGGTATGTGAACCACCTCAGGCTAAAACTCTTTAACTAGCCCTCCCTATGATAACATAAAATTAGTCTTCTCCAATAGGGTTTTATTCATCTACTCTACAACCATATTCTAGTGTGGTATTCTAACATAGATGTGGTGTCTCCCTATCCTTTGGTCTTAGATAAAATCATTAAAACTCTACTTAACAAACTTAAGACCATTACCTACCTTGATACACTTAACTTGCTCCATAGTTTACTTCTCTATAAAGGTATTCCATCATTTAAAAACACCAAACACATCATTCTTATGCTTTAAGAAATAAACCCATACCTTTCTAGAGAAGTTATCAATGAATGTGATCAAGTATCGTGACCACCTTAGAAACCACTCTCCCTAGACCCTACAAATTTGAATGGATATACTGAAGAGGCCCTCTTGTACTATGCTTACTTGTTGAAAATCCAACCCTCTTCTACTTTCCAAGCACATAGTGCTAGTAGAAGTTCATAGTAAATGTACTCTACCCATCTAACATTCCCCTCTTAGAGTGATAGGTCAGACCCTTGACACTCATGTTCCCAAGTCTCATGTGCCAAAGTCTTGTAACATCTGAGTATACCAAACTTAGATATGTCACAATAGTTTTCCCCTTCATCACCACTAGAACTCCTTTTGTAACTCTTAGGGTACCATTCTCAATAACACACTAACACCTATTATAATATGAGGAGATCAAAGAGAAGAGGTTATTGGACATCTCAGGGATATGCCTTATGTCAAATAATGTCTTGACCACACTGTCATACATCCTCACCTTCACCATCTCAATCCCAAAATTATTGCAAGCAACACTGTTGCACATTAAGACAACTCCATCCTAGTCACCTCAAATGTCCAAAACTACCTCCGTTTGGGACATATATGGTAATAACACCTAGAATCCAAGATCCATCTATTACTATTCTTATTTTATCTATTAGTGGTTGAAAACACATCACCATCACTATCACCATGGATAATTGCAACATCATTTTGTTGTACCAGATGACTCACTACACATAGCACTGGGCTTCTTGTTCGGACAAAGCTTTCTAACATCCTCCCTTCTTATGACACCTATAGAATGTCACATTTTTTCCAACTCTTTAACTTAGATATAGAATTATTATGGTCACCAAATCCCCCACTTTTGTATCCTCCCTTTGGCTACTAATTCCTCACTATATGTGTCCCTAGAAGAACTACTGCTAGTTAATTGACTATAAATAAAATACTGTTGTAGTAGGGCAGGTTTTACATCCTTAAGGACTAACTCGTCCTTCCTAGATAAAATAATCTCACAAATTTTTTTAAAGCCTACAAGCAAAGAACATAACAACATAATAGCCAAATCTTCATCATCTAATTTAATATCTATATTACACAAATCCATAACTATATAGTCAAATTTATCTAAGGGACTTCTTAAAGATTGAAGCTCCCCCTAATTTTAGGTCATGAAGCCAATACTTTAACAATTGTAGATTTGCTACTAATTTTATCATACACAATAACTCAAGATTCAACCATGAGGCAACTACCGTTAATTCCTTTTCCACTTCCCTAAATACGTTATTCGGCAAACACAAATATATAATAGAGAGGGCCTTCAGATCTAATTATTCAAATCACTCATTTGTCATCGATTCCAACTTCTTCTAATGATAAGATAAAGCTTTTTCCAATGCATTTTGAATTAGAATAACCTACATATTCAATTTCCATAATCCAAACTTGGCATTGATTAATCTTCTCATTATTGAAATTTGTACCTATCTTAATAACTAGACCTCTTCAATAATGCAACTATGATACAAAATTGTTGTGGAATAGTATGGATTGAAAGAGATCTAAACCAAATTTAAATTAATAAGATTATAATTAATTAAGGATTTAATGACAAAACATAACAATTGAGGAAAAAGTAAAGATCCTTATTTGTGCTCTTCTGTAATTATAATTTTTTTAAAATAATCAATTAATCAATTATAGAAATCTACAATTATCTTTGAATGGAGAATTCTATGGAGAAGAAGAAGAAGTTAGGACACATGACTCTTAACAACTAGGGTTTCATATTTATCATTTTAAAGAAGGAAAAACATACAAGGTAAAACAATGTGTTTCAAAAATAAAGAAAAAATATGGTCTATGTTTAGAAAGCACGTGACACCCATGTTTATTTCCTTACTCTTGACTTTTATCTAAAGCACATCAAATGTTCTCTAAAAAACATTGACTATGTTTATTAACATGATACCCCTTTGCTTATCACATAAATCTCCATACTACATTAAACTTCTCCAACACCAGCATGAACCAACTTGATATTATGCTATGCTTAAATACCCAATCAAAACTCATAAGACAAAAACAAAGATAAACTTCTAATTCATAATCCTTACAAGGCTAAACTGTGTTTTAAGCATTTTCTAAATGAAATTTTTGGAAAATAGAATAGAGGATTATAAAACAAAAGCTTTGATACCAACTTATAACACCCTCATTTTTACTACTTAAAAAAATTTTCTTTATAGAAGTTCTAGTTACTAAGTTATTGGGTGTTATCGCCACATATAGAAAAACTCTTGTTCCCTCACCTTTCTTATGCCAAGTGCTATGGCTAAAACAAATCATATCAAAGTAAAATAGTGGAAATATGAGACATTGCATAAATAAAAGTTGTAGGTACTATATTTTATATAACAATGGAAATCAAAAATACTGAGGGACATAAGAGGCTAAAGAAAAGTAATTACATCAAATATAGGTACCTAAAGGTATAACACTCATTTGTTTTATCTTTTATACCCAAAGACCCACTTTAAAAATGGGAAATCTTTCCAAGGACCGCTACAAAATAATTGACTTTTTCCAATAGAAACTTAGACACATATACTTTTTTTGTTGGTAAAAGCCACTGATACCAATAGATAATTTTCTGTGGGTAATAATTTAGGTTTCCTAGCAGAAATTTTTTATCTGTTGGTAATAATATGTTATACCAACAGATCTTTTTCCCTCTCTTATATTTGTGGCTATTAGTTGTTCTATACCAACATAACTAATACCCACTCATACATATGTTGGTATTAGTGTTTATGAAATACAACAATAATATTTATTTTTATTTAATTTTAATAATGATTAATTCTATTCTTCTTAATATAATAATAATAATTAATTCATTATTCATTTTTCGAAATAATAGTTTACATATATTAATATTAATATTTATTTTATTTCTACTTTTTTATATTATTATTGTTCATAATGGTGTCTTTTAATAATTATAATGAAATAATATATATTATATCTACTGCCACTTACTATTCAATTAATTTATTATTAAATAATAGCAATTATCATTCAAATTTATATTATCTTAATAATAAAAAAATATTATCAATAATCATTCACGTTATTAATAAAATATTAGTAATTATTAGATACTATTATTAATTTATTTAAAATAATGATTCATATTATTCTTATTAATATAATTCTTTATTAATTATTACTAAGGACAATTATTTTAGGTTATGATTATTATTATTATTTTTAATAAAAAATATTATTACTAATTACTAAAAATTATGATTAATATTTATATATTAATATATTAATATTCATATTTTATTTTTTTATTAATTATTTTTAATAAATATTCACAATTATTATATTAATTGTCTATTCTATTATTAATTATTAATAATGATTATTATTCGTTTTTTGTTATACCTTATGATTAATATTATCTTAGTAATACATTATAAAATATTAATTTTATATTAAATATTTTTAAATAATATTAACTATTATTTAAATTTATTACTTAATAATATTATTAGATAATAATAATAATATTAGTATTAGTAAAATTAATTATATTATTTTGAAGAAAAAATTATAATTATTATAGTTAATATTATGATAATTAATTATTATTAATAGAATTATTTTTTTAGGGTTTATAGATAGCTTTTTTTAAAATGTCTTATATTTTTTTTAGTCGTTTAAACTATTCTAAGAATATTTCTCTTATATATTTGAAATATTTTCATTAATGTTATCTATTATAGAACCTTTTAATATCTTTATCTATAGTAAATATTTTAATCTTTGAATTTATTTATTTTTACGAGGTTGATAAGATCTTATAATAATTATTTCATTTTTTTTCATTTTATCTTATATTTCTAATAATAATTATAATATTTATTTTAGTTGCTCAAACATTTATAAAAATATTTCTTTTGATGTATTTTAAATATTTATTTTCATTTTATTTTTTTTATTTCAATAAGCGTTACAAGTTATTTAAAATAAAAATATTTATTTAGATAAGTTTTTTATTTTTATCTAAAAAGTTATTTATAGTTTTTACTAGAGTATTTCTATTATAATTTATCTTAATTGAAAGTTTTCTAATTATCTTTTTTTTAATATTTGTTGAAGTAAAAAAAAAACAAAAAACAAACCCCGACCTCCTGCTGTCTTCCCTCTCCCCACTATGTTTCTTCTGTGTGAAATCAAACCCCATACCCTAACCTTTTGCTCCCCTGTCTTCTCCCAACTTTGACCTAGCTCCGCTCTCTCCGTCTCTAGACACGAACCACCACCACATAGAGAAGAGGCTGGCAGAGAAACCATCACGAGGTAAGGATTACTCCAACAAGCATTACAGCAACTAGCAAGCGCAATAACAAACTCGTGTAGGGGAGCAAAGCATGTCACTCCACCCCGCTCTAACACTGTCAACCTCCACCTTCTTTCACCATCACTTCTCCATGCCACCACCTCATACTACAGTAAGTCAACTTTAATAGTAACGAGATTGGTGAGGGATGCCAGCAGCGGTCAAGTAGAGTAACAATACCCAGCAGTTCGAGAGCTCTACAACCACCGCTTTCTGCGATCGCTGACAAGTGACATCAATAGAATCACATCAGCAACGTTTAAAAACCATTCCAAAAATCAACCAATCCTTTTCTTGGCTCCAATGAGCCCTAGCGAGCTTAATTCATGGGTATAATTTTCAAACCCTAACTTTTATTTTAAATTGATTTTTCTATGATTGGATTTTGTTAAGCCAAATTGATTGTTGGGATTGATTTGTATATGTTGCATGTGTATTCTGGTTGGATTGATTTGTCTTAATTAGGTTGATTTCAAGGATTTTGGATTTTTTAACTTGGTTATGTCCGAATTGGTTGGATTTATCCAATTAAGGTATTTTTGATAAATTGAATATACAATATTATTTATTTAATTTTATGTTGAAAATGTCAAATTGATTAATTGGTGAGAAACCATTTAGAATTGGATGGGTCAAAACTTTTGTGGATTTAAAATTGTATTGATCTTTGCATTATTTTATTTACCCTGTTGGATATCATTTTCTTATTAAGTGTCTACCAAGAATTTTTGTTATATGCGTGTTGTTGTTCATTGAATGACATAAGGTGTAATAGGTGGCCATGTTAAGACTTTAAAAATAGAAAGAACATTGACATTTAATAATACCAACTAGTGTGTGTATGTAAAACTGTTTCCCTGATTACATCATTTATGAAAAGAAATTAAAGTCTTGATAAGTGTCTAAGGAAAAATTTTAGATAAAATATTATATCATTTATAATAAATTTTAACTAGAGTACATCTAAACGGAGGATTCATTTAGGATGTATCTTTTTTCAGGTGATAAGTAGTCACATGTTGCCTTTCCTAGACTCTGTATTTGAACTATTGAACCTAAAAGCTTAAGTTGTTGGGTTTAGCTTGATTAATGATTTTATACTTCAACATTCTCTTGTACGTGCATGCTTTATTTGGGCCTAAAGAATGGGTTTATTTATACGAGTTCTAGAAACCACACATCTTGGAATAAAATGAGAGCTCTAAAGATTTAAAGTTATGGAATAGATCGACTCTACCATGCTCTTAGTCCTAGTTAGCCAACATTTTTTTCACTAAGTTTTCCTCACTTTTTCTAATTTGTCTACATTATTTAAGTTGTTGCCTCTATTAGTATTACTCACTACTACACTACCGATTGAGTTGAAAGCTTTGCCTAATTTTTTTCTTCTATTATCAATGAATTTGCTATAATTATAATTGAGAAGATATTTATACTATTAACATAATAACAAAGAATAGAGTGTATAATGTAATTAAACATTTTATACTACTAGTATAGTTATAAAGACTTGACTAGCTATAATATGTTGCATTTCACCAAGAAAAAAATTATAAAATATATCGGTTCTTATCACCATTAACAACAAGTTTAGGCCATTGTAATTGTATGCATTGTCTTTAGAAGTCTTAAAAGACAATAGTTCCTATCACCATTGTAAAATTGAATTTTGACAACGGTTCTTTAACCATTGTCAATAACCTTGTTAGCCGTTGTGGAATATCTTTAACAATGAGTGGCAAACCATTATAAATAATCACCTCCACTGTTGTCTATACCTATTCCAGTGTTGTGACTAACATTTGACAATGGTTTGATAACCGTTGTGGATGGCATTTTCACGATTTTATACATGTTTTCCAATAAACTATAATTATCACATGATCCATATTTATCATATTCCTTTTATCATTATATATAATTTATTTCCAATACACAACATATAATGACAAGATCTTATTTCCAGCAAAATATATACACAGCTGCTTTAAACCACATCTTGAAATTTATTCCAATAATTTACAACACATCTATTACATCATTCATTATAAACTCCTAAATATAGAATTCAAAATTCATTGACTAATTTAAGAAAATAAATGGAATGACCAACTAGGACTAAAATCTAACAAACTAGATAACTCAATAAGCGTATGAATATATTGGGTAGCAAGGCATTCTATGCAAGAAAAGACATAGGAGAAAAATGCCTTGATCAAACTAAAAAAGGTGTAATAGTTCCCTTTCCTACTCTTGCATTCAACTCTACTTCCCTCTTCTTTCTCCATCCCTTTTCCCTTGTACGTGCATTAGCATGGACCATATCCATTACTTGATGGAAACCAAGGGGTGTCCGCTCTAGTTTTTTAATATACTCTGTGGGTTGGGTTCACATACATCTTTACCAACCTCAGCACATTTAGAATAAAAAAAGGAAAGTGTTTGAGTTAGGTGTAATCAATGAAACACAGGTCCAAAGCTTAGTGATTGATTATCACAGGATAAATTCTAGCAAAGAAGTTAAGGCAGTTTAAAAATAAGAAATTATAAGAACAACCCCATTACATGTACTCAGATCACATAAATATTACCACTAGTATTAGTAAGAACATATCTTCACACTTTTAATTTCTTCTTTATATAACTAATACTCTATTAAGTATATATTTTTTTATTTTACACTATTTAAATTATAACTTTAACTAATTGATTTTCATTTTTGTTAGCACGCTTTATGCTTCACGCATTTTGATTGGCAGAATCATGATCATAATTGTGTTATTACATTTTGGTTCAGCAATGCTTACTTTAGTCTAACCATGAGCTTTCCCCCCTCCATCTACTCATCTTTAACGTCTATCAAAGGCTCTTCTTTTTCCTCTGCACTCATGCTTAGACAAAAATATTTTCATTCTTCATTTTCATATTTCCTCATTTTCTCCTTTTCTTTTCATTTTTATATTTTCTTTTGTGTGTGTGGTTTTCCAACTCATAATTGAATAATAGATCTAACTATCAATAATATTGGCAATAATATAAAAGAATGAGGAAAAAAAATTCATCAAGCATAAAATAACAATAGGTTAATAAAACAAGATAAAATGTCAGATAGAAATGAGGTACAATTAGACATCAAATAAAACCATAATTTTCTCAAAACAAAAGCTCATTTTTATATGTATATGTAAATCAAATAAATGGAAAATAGCAAGAAGACAAACAACTAGAAAGTTTCTAAGAGCTTACCGATTAATCATAGACAAAACCCTTTCCATCCTGAATGCTATTAATAGGGAACTAGATATCACCGTACTTAAGTAGTAGGCATTGGGAGGAGGGACAAACACATATCCAATTAATAAAGAAAAGAGAAACCTAAGGTAGTAGGAGAACTTAATTAATATATTTATTATGGAATAACACACAAAATCAAGTGAGGGGTTACTTAATTAAGCAAAAATTAAAACTAGAAGTGCACCTATATGCCTCTAACACCCTTAAGTAAAAGTTCACAATCCTAAAACCTAATAATCCAGGAATTTAAAAAGTAAACATAAGGTTATTTCCTAGGAAATAATGCTACCAAGTCTTTTGTTCACTTATACTATCATACCCCAAAAAAATCACAAAGCTAGAATAGAAGAGACAAACAAATACTTCACTCATGAAATCAAGAGCATCTTCAGCAAGATATTCGTATATAGAAGATCAAAATGAAACATAGTGCACCATTGGACAACAAAAGTTCTCCAAATGTATGAAAAATATTGCATCAACACCCATCAAAAATAAAAGAAGAAAAATAATTTTATCATACCACAATCAACTTAGATCTAATAATTGGTGCAAATTGAGCACATACACTAGAGCGAATCATACACAAGATTTATTTGAATATCTTTCAATACTAAAAAAGAGGATTATGAGAAAATAATTATATCATTAACATAACCAAGCCATCATGGATTCCAGATAAGAAAACCAAGAGAAAGTGGATGTATGAATTCCTGAACTAAGGACTTGAAGATAGGTTGCATTGGCTAAATGATATGACATTTCCTATTTGGTTAATCTTCCAAGATTTATGTATTTTTGAATGAAATGGTTCTTTAGCATAAATGACCAAAACTTCCCTACAAGACACAAATAATATGCTATGCATGTATTAACTTCATATGGATGCAGAATATAGTTCTTTTAAAGATCATGTTGAAATTTATATATTGATACAATAAACAACTTCTATTAGCAATAGTAACAACATATTAGGAGATCAATTGGGGAATTCTTTGAGTTCGACTATCAATGAAAGCACCAATTGATGCAACCTAAATTTTATGTGAAGATAATTTCCACTTTGTCAAAGTTTACAACTCCAAAAATGAGAATTAGGAGGAACCTTAGATATGAGAGGTTTGAAAATTTCTCATTGATAATTATTTACCTTCATACTCTTAGAATCTTTCATGTTTATATAACAAAAAATTCATGACTAATCCTCATTCAAGATGATACCTGTTAACTATAACAAAATTATGAAAGACACACTATGAAAAGGATAAATATTACTAATAAAAACTTGGTCTTCACAAAAAAAAAACTTAAACAAACATTAATTAAGCTAAATAAAATATTAAGGTAATTAAACAAATATTTCTATTTAATATTAGTATGATTCTAAAGGCTTTTGAGATAATTAATATGCCTCTTAGGATATATCATATCAGTTTGGTGGCATAATCGAACAGACAACCAAACATGGCAAACAAGATCTAGCACCTACAACAACACATGAATGAAAAGCTAGAATAAGAAGTTAAGAAATTATATGAATGATGAATCTTAAAATGCATATGATTCGACAAAAAGAAAAAGAATACAAGATATACTCAATTTATGATTCATTGTGATCCTCATCATAATAAAATCCTTTGAACCTCAAATTGAGCCCTACAATCCAAGAATCTAAACCCCAAATAACTAATTAATCTAAAATAAAATTCAAAGCGAAAGGCAAAAGAGATAGTTTCCTAAGTATAAGACATAAACAACTCATGATTAAATCATGTGGTGTGTAGAATATATCATGTGGCTTGTTTTGGAGGTCAAAATAGATGAATTCTTGATGAATAAGAATCATGGTGGTGAGAAAGAGGGTTAGGGTTCGTTTTAGTGTTAGAGGGTGAGGATAATGGCAAGATCGTAGGACAATGACCGAGAATCATGGCAAGGATGAAGGTATTGTGGTGGTGTAAAAAGTCAAAATTGAATACTTGAAGAGAATAGTTCTATTGCTGAGCTTGTTTAATTAATTGGCCTCAATTTATCAATAGTGCAAAATTTGATGTTGATATCAATTCTACCTATTGTTGTTTTGAATTATTAGTAATAGAGTTAAAATCGTTATAATATTTGGTATTACCTATTTTATTTTAAACTTATCAACAACGACAACTACAATCATAGAAAATATACACTTTAACTGTTGTTGATTATATATTCCATTTTTCTACTTCTTAATTCAAGGTATTTTATAACAAGATTTGTTTTAACCATTGATAAATGTAACCTATACTAACGGTAATCAAAACCGTTGTTATTTAGCTGTTGTCTTACTCAACTTTTGTAGTAGTGTTTGTATCAATCATTCATTCTTATTGTAGATGATTTTACTTATAAATATATTATTTGGCTCTCTAAGTTACTGATTTCACCATATCTATCTTCAACTATATAAAATACATTTCTTAAGGGAATGCATTATTTTTAGAAAGATTTAAAAATACCTTCATTGTCTAGCTTTTTTGGTATGAATTTAAATTAATTTCATTAAGTTAAATGCATATATTTTTAGGGAAAACATCAAATAGAGGATGACAAGAATGAAAAGGATGACGTTGAAGATGAGAATGAAGTGGATGATGTTTGGTGCATTTATGAAGATGCTTTTGTAAGCCGCCTTATGAAGATGTTTGATGTTTTTGTTTGTTCGCTTACAAAGATGCTCGATGCTTTTATATGTCAGCTTACAATGATGCTCTATGCTCTTGTATATATGTTAGCTTATGAAGATGTTCGGTGATTTTGTGGCAATTTATGAAGATGCTTGATGCTTTTGTATGTTAGTTTATAAAGATGTTTTTGTATGTTAGCTTGTGTTACAAGTGGCATATATAGTATTGTACTTACAACACTATTTTGGATTTGGGAGCTAAACAACTAACTATTTTTTTTCATGCAATAATAATTATGTAGTTAATTTTATATCAGAATAAATTGTTACTACCAGTGAATAAATTATTACTACAAGTGGATATTGTAGTAATAGGTATTATCAACAAATCTTGTCCGTTTCAGTAAATATTTTACCAACATATATAAATGCATATATCTATAGGGTAAACTATGTATAACCAATAGTATATATGTTGGTAATAGGTTTTAGTAATAGATATATTAGTGTCTAACACTTTGATTCACATATATGATTGTGTAGTCAATTCATTTGGTCATATATATAATTTTGTGGAAAATGTTTTTAGTCACAGATATTGTTTTTTGGATAATACTTTTAGTGATTGATATTGTTTCGTGGGTAATACTTTTAGTCACAGATATTATTTTTTAGTTAATAAATTTACTTATAGATATAAGTTTGGGCATAAGTTTTACAAATGGATAAATATTTGTGGGCATTATTAGTTATTCCCAATAGATCATACATATCAGTGGGTAAAATGTTTTAATCGCAGAGTTTTTACGCATAGTTTTTTCACAAAAAAAAATTATGTTGGTAAAATCTTTTACTAAAAAAATATAGCTTTTTCCAACAGATAAGGCCTTGTTGGCACAAAGTAATTATTTTATGGTGGACTCTCTTCCTTGTCGTTATAGGACTTCTAGAGCCACATTATACCCTTCATGTGGTCATATGCAATAGTAGTATTAGTATGAATTCCTTGTATTGAATAAATCATAATGTCTCACAAGAGGTAGCATACCCAAATTTCCTATAGTCACAATGATTTGAAATCATACTTGATCACAAGGCATGTACCATAACCACTTGCAAATAAATATGAATTAACAACAAGTCTTAAGCCTAACGGCAAAACATACTAGTTTACTTCACATCATTTCAAGGTATAATAGACATCTGATTAGTTAAATATATTCCAAACACTAAGGTACGGCATTGAGGCAACTATAGAAAAAACATATCCAAATCAATTTTGAATACCAAAGTAGGGCACTGAGGCAACTATCAAATCAACACATACCAATTGATCCTTTTTTATCTTCCATTCACTATACATACTTTAATTTTAAATTACTCAAGGGGGATAGAATAAACCTAGGGATGGTGAGGTATACCCGGTTATATTAGGACCCAAAGGTCACACAATACCCTTACTCAAACCGAGGGACGTAGCAGTATGCTTGGTAATACCAACGCATTAATGAAACATAGTATCCTCCAACCTTGGTCATCTAATCCTTAAGTATTTATACCCCTATAGGGCTTGTAGGCTGCCTAAAGAGTGTAATATGTCCTTATTGGGGTACAACAACACACTAGTGAACCAAAATAATGAGGGTTAACACCTTGTCTCTAAGGTAGTTAATCTTAGAGATCTACCATTCCCAACTCAAGGTCTTTCACTTTTGGTATTAATATTTTGAAAGATGATCACAAATTTCACATACTACACAACAATTTCCATTTCTATACTTAACCACTTTTTCTTTTACTTCCAATTATAAGGGTCAACCCTAAGGCCATCGATGTGTGCCAAGCCAAGTCAACATTAATATCAACCTATCAAAAGTATAAAGTCATCCTAGCATCTAGTTAATCATAAAAGATATATTAGGTTAAAATTACCAAAATACCCTTCAAACCTTAGTATCGCTATTTTATTCATTATAGTACCAAACATTATTATTATAAGAATTTTGTCATGAAAAGTCTCAAAGGAAATTAATTTTGTCATTATTATTACGGTGAAGTATTGGTAAAATAACTCTACTCTATAGTTGTATTTTAGCATATGCATGTAATCTTTGCATTTTGGTGATTAACTATATTTTCCACTTTTCATGCATTTAGTGGCTTATGCTTACAAAACCTTAAACATGCAAATCTCACGTACCACATATCCCATGCAACAAGTGCATACATATTTGAATCATAATACAACATTTAAATAGACAAATTATCATTGCGATATATGTAGGAAAATATCTCTAATCCTAGGTCATGTGAATAGAAATTATCATAAGCTAACCCTAATCATGCGTATATGCTTCCATGCAAAACATAGTAACCCTAACTACCATGCATTAGCAATCATGAAGTATATATCACACCATTTAAGTCATAACTTGACAAGGATGAAAACCTTAGTAAAACCCTAGACATGTGTATGTAAATCATATAATATATTATCATGCTTATAGCTTAACTTTCAACAACTATATGCATCATTCATTCAACATGTTATCATTTTATCATGAATATTATAATACTTGAAAAGCATAAAACTCTAGAATAATTTTTAGTCTAAACAATCCTAGAATGCTTACACATAAATTCTACTACCTTATGAGTGATTAGATTTACCTTATCCAAGCTCACACAAAAAGTATTCTCTAAAATCCTCAAGAATTACATAGGAATTTAACACCCAAACACATATGTATTAGCATTTAATATTACACAAAAATAATCTAAATTACTAAAATAACTCAAGGATTACTAACCAGCCAAAGCAAATTAAAGAAGCCATAATAAAAGAGGAAGAATAGGTGGATTTAGCTGAGAAGGAGAGGAGGGGCAATGGTGGAGTTGTGCATTGCTAAAGGGAAGTAATGATATAAATGGCCAATGCAAGGGGTTTGGAATGACTGAAATGGACGAAGCTACGGAAAGGGTTGGAGCAAGGTAAGGAAGATCAATAGTTTTGGCTGAAGGAAAAGGGGAGTTACGGTAACTTTGGACAGTGGTAGAGTTTGAAGGGAAATAGCTTTTGACAAAACAAAAGGGGGTGGAATGGATGGGATGCCCAATGGTGTGGTGGTAGTTTTAGTGGGAGAGGCTAAAGTAGGGATGGCAATGGGTCGAGTCTGGGCGGGTCTAGCCATACCCAAACCCGGACCCATTTATACTCCTAGACCTAGACCCGACCCAGACCCGTCGGGTCTTAAAAGTTCAGACCCAGATCCAGATCCATCGGGTCTAGCGGGTAAACGGTTCCTAAATGGGTCCTGTTATTTTTTTTAAAAATAATTAATAATCTATGCTAATACAAATACATTTATGTTTTATATAACTTAATATGCATTTTTTTAAAAAACAAATCATCTAAGTGAAAAAATAAATATATTAAAATAGTTATATTAACTTTTCAAATGGTGTTTTAATGCTTTTAGTATAAATAGGATGGGTTCGGGGCGAGTATATCCATATCCGTATCCGTATCTGATAAGAAAATTCGTACTCGTACCCGAATCCATATCCGCTAACATATCCATATCCGTATCCGTTAGATATCCGTTACTCGATGGATTATCCGTTTACCCATTAATGGATATTATCCGATGGATAAATCCATCACCCGACAGATAAACTCATTTAGACTTAAGCTAAATAATAATTCTAACTTTAATTTATACTATATTTATTTTAAAATTAAGGGTAAAAAGGTAATTATATATCGGGTAAATGGGTACGGATATGAATATGGGTATGGTTATGGGTATGGGTATGGATATCCGATACCTGTATCCATATTCGAACCTGACGGGTATTTTTTTCCCATCATCTATATTCATTTATCCATATCCATTAGAAAAAATCCATCGGGTTTCGGATAAAATCCGCCTTGTTTATATCCCTAGATTTTAGAATACAATATTATACATATTGTTTATAAAGTAAGTATACAAAAATAAATTTAAAAAAATGAATTAGGAGCCTATATAAAATTAAGACAATAATGACAAACATAATATTAGTATGTATTTATATATGTATACACACACACACACATATGTATATTAAACGGGTCTGGCGGGTCAGGTCTGGGTCTAGAATTGGACCCAGACCCACACCCTTTAAGGTATATGTGGATCCAGACCCGATCCAGACCCGTTGGGTCCAAAAATCATGGACCCAGACCCGCTAAAAATGAGGCAGGTCTAGCGGGTCTAGGTCGGGTCTGAGACCCATTGCCATCTCTAGGCTAAAGAGAAGGGGAGTGAGCCAATGAATATGTGCATTTTAGAGAAAAGAAGTGGTGGAAAGGAAACTAAAGTCAAGAGTGGTGATGGAGAAATGGATAGGGTTTATAGGAGCTTGAGGAGGAGAGGATAATACAAGTTTTCTTAGGGTTGATAGACAATGTAAAAGTGAGAGGATAGGGGGAATTATATGGAAGGTGGCATTAGTGAAAGTTTGAAGCAAAGCAATAGGAGAGAAACATAGGGGAGAGGGAGGCATGGTGGTATGGTGGAGAGTGGGGGGAGAGGTTAATTATTTAGTTGAAGATGAGGGAAGAAAATATTTTGTTATCGGAATAGGATTTACTTGACACAATAGATACTTGTTAAAATCTAACTTAGCTTTAAAATTGAATATGCACTCTCAAGAAATTTTTTAACCTAATTAAATTTTTATATCTAATATGTCATAATAATAATTTAAATATTCAAAATATATTTAATAACCAAAATCATAAATTAATTATTATAATTATTATACATAATTATCTATTTATATTTAGTGTTATTGAAAATAAGGTATTATCATGTAATTGATGTTAGATGTGATATGATGAAGCTTTATTTTTAATGTTGATATGGTTCTTATTGATTTCCTCCTTGATGGTGACTCTGTGGGCATACTTAGGTTATTTTGACTCAAATGATGAATTTTAGGAGTTAAGCATGAAAGTGTGGTGTAATTAATTGATGGCATGTTTAGGATGCATTTATGTTACTAACGGTAATTTCATGAGTAAGATGTGATTCATGGGGTGTTAAGCATGATTTATATGTTTTGTCCATAGTATGAATATTGTGAATATAGTATGATGTTGAGTCTTTAATTCAGTCATGAAGGATTATTCGGATATGTAATGTCTTCAGCATGTTTTCATATGAGTGGGTAGTATATAACTTGTGTAACTTAATTACTTGAGCATGGGATTGATGATAGTATGGCTTATAAATTGTTCTACCTATGTTAATGAATTGAGGCATGAATTATGATTTTTATTAAATTCAAGCATGATCTGGTTTAGTATATATTCCCACTATGATCGGTGTGAATTCGTATGTAGAGTATGTCTCTTTATGTGGTTTATGATATAGACGCATTCTAGGATTAATTTGGAAAAGATTGACAACATTGTTATGCTTGGTTCATAGGTATAGGTTTTGTTTCGCCCTAACCAACTAATATGTTTGTTGGACTAATCAACTAGTTGTGTGAACATTTGATCGGTTTGGAATATTTGATCAGTTGGTTGTGAGAGTAGTAAATTGTTTTGATGAACCAATTAATAGGTTCCCTTGAGTAGTCGATCAGTTTGCAAACCCGCCAACTTGCTTCCCTATGACCAAAGTGGTTTAGCCTCTACTTAAACCCATCGAGCAGTTTAGGCAAACCCATTGATAGGTTTCCATGAATAGTCAATTAGTTTCCCAAATTGATCGACTTGTTGTTTGGTGACCAGAGTGATTTGGCCTCTAGTTAGACCTATTGATCAATTTTGCCAAACCTATTACCTAGTTCCTATAAACATTCGATCAGTTATACCAACTAATAGGTTGGTTTCCCTATATGTGTTTTCTTTGGTCTAGTGCTACCAAACAAGTCTATTGGTCCTAGGGACAAATTGAATAATACGTTTGTGTTTCTCCATGTTTGCTTCATATTTAATGTTCTTTGATTGGGACTTCCATATTAATGTCTATATGTAATTAAAACATTTTAATGATGATTTCAACCCTACTTTATCTCGAATTTAATATGGATCAAAATAATAATTTTATGATGCATTAAGTGGTTAAGCTTGGTGTCACCTCTAAGCACCCAAAGTGTTGGCTTGTATGTCTAGTGTTTAATGTTATTGTTTGGTAATAACTATTTGGTTATTAAGGAAAGTGTAATTATGACTTGTGATATCATTTGGTGAACAACAACAACAACAACAACAACAATAATAATAATAATAATAATAATAATAATAATAATAATAATAATAATAATAATAATAATAAAATTCTATATCTTGTGTTGTGTTTGGCATTATTGCTAGGTAACACCCATTTAGTGATTAATGAGTTTGTAGTTATGATTGTAATATCACTTGGTAGTTAATAATAGATAAATTATGGAAGATAAATAGTTATCTATATAGCTTGTAACCTTGGCTGGGTTTAGTGTTAATGTTTGGAAATGACCATTTGGATTGTTTTAGAAATTTTTAGTGAATTGCGAAATCACCTATTATTTATATAATGGAAATAAGATTTTATTCGAGCCTTCTTCTCTAGCTCTCGAGTTGGTTACCGGGAGTCAGTAGTTTGGTTGCCTTGTGATATTTTCTTTCCTTTCACTCATTACCTTTCCCATCATATTAGGTTTCAGCCTGTATGTGAGAGTAGGAATAATACTGTGGCAAACCATTATCGTGTCGGTGCTCATACAGAGGGTATGCCATGGTTGGTAGAGTTTCATCTCCTTTCAATCAGTATCTTTCTTGGCCTATTTAGTTGTGTCCAATATGAGGGAGTAGGAATAATATTATGGCCGACCATTTTAGTGTTAATTCTTGTGTATAGGGTATGCCAAGATGGGTGGGTTTATTCCTTGCGTTTGGTGTCATTGCTTAAAAATGCAACTAGAGGTTTGGAATTTCTCATTTTCATTTGGTGTCATCCCCTAAACACCCAACTAGAAGGTTTCGATTGCCTCATTTACGTTTGGTGTCATTGCTTCAACACCCATATTAGGATCAGTGCTTTACTTCGGAGGGTATTCCTATATTGCTTTTGGTGTCATTGTTTAAACACTAATATTGGGATCAGTGCTACACCTTAGAGAGTATGCCCATGTTTGGGCTTATATACCCTTATGTTACTACCATGAACAACATTCATGGTAGAGATCTAGGTGTGTTGTTCGAATATCTTAACAATTAGATTATGTGTTCATCTAATGGAATAATAATAATATGGCTTATTTATTCTCGTGGCATATACAATCATTTTGTTCATATTAAAATCATTCTATGCTAATGTGTTCTAGAATGTTTATCTTAACATGATTAATGTGACTTCTATGTGTAGCATGAGCACTCTCCAAGTTATAAAATAGATTTGTTTTACTAGTACTTTACTGTACTAATACTACCTTATATAGTTAATGTATTGATCAGGATTTTGTTTTAGGGAGCGGGTGACATTTTGTAGGTTTGATCATCTTGTTTTGGGCCTCTATATGGCCTTTGCTTAGGGAAGATTTTTGGTGTCATAGAATCATGATAATTTGTTTAATTATGTTTCCCACTTTGTTGGGATGTTTATTTTTTATTTTGGTTACCTAAACTCTTGGCTCTAATTCTGTTTTTGATTTGTAAACTATCCAAGTCATATCATATTTTTTTTCTCTTCCTTTTGGTTCTCGTGCATAGTTTTGGTTGGACCTTGTAGCCTTGTAATGAGAATGGGTTAGGTGGATGGCCACACCTTCCTTATGTTTTGTGTGGCGGTAATATTCCCCAATTTTTTTAATGCTTCTGAATTGTCTTAAAATGAGAAAAAAATTGGTTATAAAAATTGGGGGTGTTACAAAACCATCATTGGGTTTGAGTAAACCAATCGATGGGTCCAAGTAAAGACTAGATCACTCTGGTCACAAGGCAACCACTTGACAAGTTTGGTAAACTGATCAACTACTCATTAGAATTAGTCAACTAATTCATCAAACTAATCAACTAATCTCGCAATTAGTCGATCAAAGTTCCCAAAATGAGTGATTGTTCACACAACCATTCAATCTGTCCAACAAATTAATCAATTGACCTAGGTAAAATAACACCCCTACTTGCAATCCACATACCAAAATTTCACTTTACTTTTCCATATTAATCTTAGCTTGATTTTATGTCATAAAATACAAAAAAAGACATCATACAGACATACAATCATATAGATGCATGATAGTATTGACATTAAATGAAATTATGCTCCAAGCTTCCAAAATCATGCATAATATTAGGGAACATAAAACATTATTAAATCTCAAAGAAGAAAACTTTACCATATGCTCAAATCTTAAAATACAATTAACTCATGCTCAATAAAGAAACACACCTAAAACATAGAACTACAGTAAGACAAAAAGACCTTATTCATATTAAGGATAAGAATACTTTACCATCAAGCAATTATTCTAGTACAAAATACTACTAAATTGATGGTTATTCACCAGGAAGTCATGTCCTATGAGAATCAATAAATTAAACCATTAAAATTCCTTTTTAAAACTGAATGTAAAAAAAAATTAGAAGGAGAAGAAAATGGACATAACATAACCTTCTCTTAGAATTGAAAATTAAAACTAAAACCTCATGTCTTCAACCTTTCTTAAAAATTTAACCTTTCCTTGCTTAAGAGAAATAAGAAGAGCTAAATATAATATTTTTAGAAGAAAGAAGAGACAATAATTTTAACCTAAGGATAGGGAATAAGAGGCAAGACTCTCTTTTTTCAATTAGGAACAAAAGGCAAGACTCTATTTTTCCAATAGAGAAGAAAAGAGAGTAAAAGTGGAGAATGTAAAATAGTTGGGAAATTTTCACATAGTAAAATGAAGATGATATGGAGTGAATTGAATCAAAAAAGGTGTGTATGGGAGGGAAGTTTTGGTCGACATAGCTTAGTAGGAGAGAGGGAAGTTTGACTTAGTTTGAGTTTAGGTAATATAGAGTGTAAGGATATCACAAGTTGAGGTAAAGGAGGTAAGGTATAACCAAGAAGAGACATGATAGAGGTTTGGTAGATCAGGGAAGTGGTGTAAAAATTCAAACATATAGACATAACTGCTAGAAGAGAGAGAAAAGTGAGGGAGAAGAGAGAAGGTGAGATATACCTCAAAAAGCATTTTTGAGAAAATTTATCTACATAAAATCATAGAGTGATATAGATAATGTAAAAATATTCCCAAAAGTACAAAAATATGTTTATTAGCACACATAGATTTTAATTTGAAGTTTTCATAAACATTGGAAAAACATTTGAATCAAAATTAGAAAAGGATCTACATTTGTAGGATAGCCAATTGATCAGATTGACCAAACTAGTCAATTGGTTCATTAGAAAAAAAAATTATTAGTTCTCAAGCATATCAATTTATTGGTTAGTTAAACCAATTGATCGGTGCATCTAAAATTTACAACTCTATTAAAATTTCAAGGCCTTTCCCAAATGAGAACTCATTAATATTATATTAACATGATTTTAAATGCAATTCAAAGATTTTAGGGTGTGGTGTTACATGATAAGTGTGTCAATAGAGTTGGGAGTAGGGATTATCGATTAAGAGAGGGTGCATTAACATTCTTCAGAAGAATAGAAATAGGGATAGGGTAGCCTCTTTTTTTTATTCTAATTTTTCATTAGTGTTTCTTATAATTTACAACAATTTTATCATATTCTAGAAATTTAGTTTTTTATTTCTTTAAAAATAATTATTATTTAATTATAATATGATGACCTACAACTATATACATATAGTGTATAAATATTGATATTGCATTAAGTGTGTTCTTTTAGTAGTTAAAAAAATCCATAATAATAACATTGTGTAAAAAACAAAAGAAGAAAATGTAAGGAATGGAGTCAGGGGAAAATCATTGTTTCACAGATTTAAATATATATACATATTTTTTAAAATGTTCACAAAAAGGAAATGGTTATTATAAAAGTAGGGTAATTTGGTGCATAACTCCCAAACTCTAGATTATATCATTAGTTTTTGAAAATATTTTAAGTATTTAATAAATAAGAGGTAATAAATGGAAAGTAAGAAAATGAATGGATATGTGAAAGAGACGAAGCTATATATAACATAATAATGTATTGGTACATACCATTGAATAACAAATATATTAAACTTCATTATCTAATTATACCAATATACATTTATAATAACATAATATCATGCACCATAACTTCAATTATATTTTTTTACTCAATAGTCTTAGCCTGAAGTCTATTTTGAGTCTATCATCTATATACATTTTATAGTTATTCCCATTCCCTCATTCCTTACGCCTATCTTCTACTTGTTGTCTTTCATTCATTTCTTAAACCCCTCTTCTAATCATTCTCCTTTCTATCATTCCACTCATCTTTTCTCTCAGAATCATATATATGTTCTCATCATGGTACGACAAGCAATGGCAACTAGAATTGATTTACAATAAAGTAGTGGTAATTCAAAACTCAATTAAATCAAAAATAATAGCGTGACAAACTCAAACAAGTCAACAATAGTAGCACCCACAAACTATATTTTTTTCTACTCTTAATTTTGTATAAGGAATTTTCTAGAAATTATGTCATTTTGACCCAATTAATCTATTTTTTTATTTTAGTTCAAAGATTCCATGACAAATTAATAATTTAGTTTAGCATTTTAGGATGAATATTTTCGATAGTTATGATTTATATTCATAAGAGTTTTTTTTACTTTATGGCTTCCTACTCATTTTATGTAGATTTTTTATGCATTTAATTTTGATACATTTTAATGTGATTTGTTTTTAAGTTTCTCCTATTATATTGTGTTGAAATTGAGCATTTAAAAAATGAAAAAAATAAGTAGCTCTAGCGTTGCGTATGTTTCCATGTTGGACTCAATTATTTAAATATTTTAAAGTTTAATTAAAAGTTTTTTGTGTTATTAAACTTCAAATATGAATAATTCATTACATATAGGTCTTATTAGATATTTGTTTTTTCATTTTCATAAGATCATATGGTCCTACCATCTAATTCTACAATTCAATTCAACAACCCCAACTTTATCTTACATAGAATCTTAATCTTAACACTATTGTTGAAATCATAACATGTGCAAAAACTATAATTATTTATTAATTATGTATGACTAAAGTTCTTCATCCACAAATCAATAATCTAATGGAAAATTATAAAATATTGCGTTCTTTATTAGTATAGTACTAATTTAGTATTGTTGAATAAGGCTAATTCGTACTCACAAAAATATGAAAAATAAAACATGCCAATTTAATTATTCTTGATGATTCAAGTAAGATAAGAATAAATTATGATGATTCATATATGCCGATTTATATTAATCATGCATTGGAGCTTGGAATTTTCAACAATAATAATTAATAGTACTATTAATTGCTCCCATTTTTAAGGATAATAATCAATAATACAATTAATTCTTTTTGTGTATACCATTAAATCTCTTGTATTATAGGGCCAAGTACTGCTCATTTGGGTAGAAAAATATTCTAGTCCATTTACCGACGTAATAAAAAACATTAAAACATTAATATTAATAGTTCTTTATTTGCTTATATATAATTACTATAATTAATCAAGAATATAAGTACAATCTAATGGAAGTAAACTTTGGGAAGAAAAAGTTTATATTTTTGTATTTTGTTATTATATATAACACATATACTAATAAAGATTACCACTGAATTAACTTTAGGCATCACTTGTATCATAGCAAGTGTAGAAATTTGATAAATTTTATTAAATATATATGACTAGTGTTCTTCATAGAGAAATCAAAAATCCTATGTGAAATTATAAATTATTGGGTTCTTTTTATTAGTTTTTTTTTACTATAGTTAATATTTAGTAATATAGAAATACGTCAATTAAAACTTATTGAAATATTAAAAATAAACCATGCTAGTTCAATATTCTTGAAGACCCAAGTAAAAATACATTAAATTATATTGATTCAAATATGTTTATTTATATTCACCATGATTTGGAGCATCATATTCCTAAACGATGCAAGAGCAAACGCTTATGAATTGGCATTTATCATTATAGAACCAATTGTTCTACATTTAGAGATGATCTCCCACAAGATTAAAGATAAAGGGATGGTTATGTTGTTAGTAATAGATGAAACACACCATATAAGCTACTAACTAGGCATATACATGCATGTGCATAGTATGTATGGAGTTCAAGGCTACGTGCATGGGGAAAGTAATATGCAACTTGGACATGCATATTAGTTGATTTAGTTAATTAATTAATTAATTAGTAGAGTTAGAGATTAGCTAGAGAATAAAGTAGCATAAATCTACCTCTTTGAAGAATATTCTATATTCTAATATCTTTTAGCATATTCTATATTCTAGTATCTTTTAGCTAGGTATCATTTGAAGAATTATACCCTTTAGCTAGTATCTTGTAATCAATACCTTGGCTATATAAGGCCATAGAACCCATGATTGGAGATAGATCATTGATTGAATTGAAGTTGAATGCAATTTGGAAGTATTGAATTTTGTGTGAGTTCATCTCAAGTTTAATCGAATCTATGTGAATTATTAATATTGAAACTCTTAATATCTTCATCTGTGTAAATTATAAATTAAGAACTATCTTTTCTAAACCCCATAGCCCACGCTGTTCTAGCCATATTCATCATTTAAAATCATTCTAAAATGAAAACCGTAATTCGAAACCCTAACCCTCAATTTTAAACCAAACAAAACCCTAGCCCTAATTTTCAAAACGAACGCTAACCCTAACCCACAACACCTTCTATCATTAAGCCCTAAGCGTCGAATCATCATCATCATTATCTCCTCATTATCGAATCATCATCATCATCATCATTAGATTATTATATTCAAACATCCTAATACTTAACTCACCTTTTTTGAATCATCCTCTTCCTAATTACGACATAATCAAGAATTAGTTTTACATAATTGAGAATTATATATTCTAACACAGATCAATTTTTGTAACAAAGCCTTAAATTTGATCTATTGTGATCAAGATCCAATATTTCCTCATGATTCTTGCAATAACATGTTTCTTCTTCAAGATTCTACCAAGAATTCATCAAAGCACTTGGATGCGTGTTTGGGAAGCACCACTCTGTTGGTGAAGGAAGGAGATGGCGAATAAAGAGGAGGACTTGAGAGATTTTCTCAAGGTCTTGGTCGATGAAATCATGGAGGTAAAGCTACGTATAGGGAGGATAGAAGCATCCCAAGATCAAGTGTCACACGTGCAACCACAAAACCAAAGGGAACAAGGAGAAGAAGACCATGTGAGAAGGGCACAAAATGAAATGGAGGAAGGAGAAGAGAGTGTGGGAAATAATGTAAGACCACATGACACCTCAAGAAGAACCTACGATGATGTGGAGAAAGGAATCTGATTTGATCTACCCGACTTTGAGGTTAATCTCAATCAAGAATATTTTCTATTGCCTGAGAATGGAAAAGGGAGTACAAGCCATAGTTGCTAGGTGTGCTACATGCCAAAGAAGTAAGAATTTCTTCCATAAAGGGTTATATGTTCCTTTACCCATGCCTACTCAACCATGGGAAAGTGTTAATATTGATTTTATTTTGGGATTGCCTAGGACACAAAGAGGCAAGGATTCTATTATGGATGTGGTTGATCAATTTTCCAAGATGGCTCATTTTGTTCCATGTCACAGGACTGATGATGCTACTCATGTTGCGGATTTGGATTTTAAGGAAATTATGAGATTGCATGAAATTCCAACGAGTATAGTTTCGGATAGAGATGTGAAGTTCCTAAGTTATTTTTGGAAGACATTATGGCACATGATCGGAATAAAGATTCTAATTAGCAAGTTGCGTCATCCTCAAACAGATGGCTAACCGAAGTTACTAATAGAACTTTGGGCACTTTGCTAAGGGGATTGTTGAGTAAGAGTGCTAAGGATTGGGATGTCAAGTTCGTGCATGCGGAGTTTGCTTACAACCGTCGTCCTTCTACTACAACAAGCTCTAGTACATTTGAGATAGTATATGGTAATAATTCATATATGCTGATATATATGTTACCATTAAAGAAAGGTGAAGTGAAGAGTTATGATGCATAAGAGAGAGTAGATTTATTTCAAAAAAATTCATCAACAAATCAAGCACAATATTGAGAAGGAGAATGAAGTGTATAAGACAAGAGAAACAAACATAAGAGATGTGAAAGGAGAACAAGCCATGGTTGTTATGTGTGCTACATGTCAAAGGAGCAAGAGTTTCTTTCACAAAGAATTATGTGTATCTTTACCTATGCCTACTCACCATGGGAAGTTGTTAGTATGAATTTTATTTTGGGATTGCCTAGGACACAATGAGGTAAGGATTCTATTATGGTTGTAGTGGATCGATTCTCCAAAATGGCTTATTTTATTCTATGTCACAAGACCGATGATACTACCTATGTTGTTAATTTATACATCAAAGAGATCATGAGGTTGTATGGAATTTTGGGAAGTATTGTTTTAGATAGATATGTAAAGTTCCTAATCTATTTTTGGAATACTTTATGGCATATGCTAGGAATAAAGCTTCTATTTTGCACATCACATTAGCCTTGAATGGATGGACAAACAAAAGTTAATAATAGAACTTTAGGTACTTTGCTAAGGGGATTGGTGAGTAAGAGTGCTAAGGATTGGGATGTCAAGTTAGCACATGAAAATTTTTCTTACAATCGAATTCCTTATACAACAAAAAGTTATAGTTCGCTCAAGATAGTATATGGTACTAATCCATATGTACCGATTGATATGGTGCCATTAAAGAAGGGTGAAGTGAAGAGTTATGATGTATAGGAGAGAGTGAATTTATTTAAAAAATTAAATCAAAAAATCAAGCACAATATTGAGAAGGCAAATGAAGTGTACAAGATAAGAGCAAACAAGCAAAGGAGCTAACATGGTTTTCAACGAGGAGATTTGGTATGGTTACACTTGAGGAAGGAGAGATTTCCTAATCTAAGAAAACACAAGCTTATGCCAAGGTTGAATGGTCCTTTCAAAGTACTTCAAAAGTTTAGGGAAAGTACTTATGAGCTTGATTTACCAGATTCATATGGTGGGGTATCAAGGACATTTAATGTTGGAGACATTAGCCCGTACTATGGAGATAAAAATTTGAGGGCAAATTCAAGCCAACAAGGGGAGAAGGATGTAGGAGCAAACACTCAATAATTGGCATTCATCATTATAGAACCAATTGTTCTATATTTAGAGAGGATCGCCCACAAGATTGAAGATAAATGGATGGTTAGGTTGCTAGTAATAGATGAAACGTACCATACAAGCTACTAGGCATATACGTGCATGTGCATGACATATATGGAGTGCATGGCAATGTGAATGAGGGAAGTAATATGCAGCTTGAACGTGTAGATTAGTTTATTTAGTTAATTAATTAATTAATTAATTAGTAGAGTTAGAGATTAGCTAGAGAATAAAGTAGCATAAATCTAGTTTTTTGAAGAATATTCTAAATTTTAGTATGTTTTAGCTAGGTATCTTTTGAAGAATTATACCTTTTATCTAGTATCATGTAATCGGTAGCCTTGTATATATAAATCCATAGAACCCATGATCGGAATTAGATAATTGATTGAATTGAAGTTGAATGCAATTTGAAAGTATTAAATTCTATGTGAGTTCATCTCAAGTTTAATCAAATATGTGTGAATGATTAATCTTGAAACCCTAATCTCTTTGTCTGTGTTAATTAGATATTAAGAACTATCTTGTCTAAACTCCATAACCCACAACCTTCTAGCCATATTCATCATATAAAATCAAAACCCTTATTGGAAACCCTAACCTTATGTTTTGAACCAAACCAAACCCTAATATTAAATTTTGAGAGTAACCCTAACCCTAACTCTAACCCTAACCCATGACACCTTCTATTATTAAGCCTTAATTGCCGAATCATCATCATTATCGGATCATCATCTCCATATTAGAATCATCATCATCATTATTCTATCATATTCGACCATCCTCATACTTAATTCACGACTTTCGAATCATCCTCTTCTGAATCACAACATAATCGAGCATTAGTTTTACATAATTGAGAATTCCATATTCCCACACATATTAGTAAGGATAATAATTAATAATATAATTAATTATTCTAATTCTCAAGATAATGATTAATAATACAATTAATTATTCTTGTGTATACCATTAAATGTTATTGTTTTATAGGAATAGGTGTAACACCCCAAATTTTACAATGAATGTTTTACTATAATGGAAGTATATTACTAAAATATTTGGGTGTTACTGCCATAATTGGCACAGACTTAGATTACCAATCTAGTCTTATGTCGATCACAAGGTAAAAGGGTTGGGGTGTAAATTGTGATGAATAGGAAATAAGTGAAACTTCATAAATGCAAATATGTATTGGAGATTAACTCTGATTACAATATCTAAAAATATAGATAAAAAGGGATACCATAGATCTAATAGTTCAAAAGGGCATCTAAGTAAAACTATCATCTAAATAATATGACTCTATGCCCAAAAACCCTACTAGAGAAATCAATCCACCCCATATAAAACATGATATGCTACAAAATCATTTAACAAGTCCTCATCGAACTGCACACATACATCAGGGTCATTTGGTTGTGGGAATTAGCAACACCCATGATAAGGATGACTAGTATACTACGTACCGAGCAAGGTGACAATATAGTTTAGTAAAGGATACAGATAAATACATGCCCTTGCCTTCATAGTAGAAAGTAAGCACACATTTGAGATACATAAATCAATACAAGATAATTACTAACATTGGTCTCATTATAGCATGATCCATTCTTTTATTTACATTGAATTTAAATACCCCACTATTCATAAAATAGTGGAACGGTTTGAAATACCTCTTCTGAATAACACACTTGAGCCACTATTATCATCTGGTGTGATAAACCCAACACCTCTCAAGGGAAAATGCACATGTGCAAATATTTTTAAACTAATGGAACGGTTTGGAGTACCTCTCAACAATAATACACACCCAACCCACTATCATCATTCAATGAAATGAACTCAATACCTTAGTCCTAACCCATGTAATCTTCCACTTTAAATCATTAACATCTAATATATTACTTACTTATCTCAAATCATATTATTACTCATGTTTTTTTAGGGCCTCACTATTCTTAATGTGTGGACTAGATTGATGCACCTCTTAAGGGAAATTATACTTGAGCTACTATTATTGTCTAGTGAAACACACCCGTAAATACCTTGGCCTGACTGACATAATTTTTCACTTTAAATTATTAATATGTTACTCATGATTATGTTTTAGGTAAAAAAAAACATAATTAAATCAATTAAATCACAATCATATAGATAATAAGGCTATTCTCAAGGGTTAAAATCCATATACTTTCTAAAAACCTTAATTTCTCTTTTTAGGAATAATTTCTCCTCTATTGCTCTTTTATTAACTAAATTTAGTATCTCTTCCCGATATATTATTATTACTATTATTATTAATATACCCAAAATTAAATTCCTAACTCTAATGTCTTACACATACGATAATAACCCTACTTTAAAAGTTACCCTTCATGAAACTTACAAAACCCTAATTTCACACATACGTCATAACTTTTCTCATAAGTCTCATATGAATACCAAATTAAATATATATTCTTAAAACACCAATAAGAAAAATGTATCCAAATTTTGTGGTCTAACGCTCATGTTTTACACATGTGATAATAACATCCCTATTTTAGGGTTACTATTTCCAAATTTAGCTATTTTCACATTTCATGGGACTTATGCCATTCATGAAAACTATAAAAATTTCATATGATATCCTTAGAATATTTTAAATAATATAACACATTAAAATACCATAATATCTATATCAAACCCATATTGACCGAAATACCCTTAAAGATAACTAAAAGTCCTTATTTCATGAAAACCTTATATGTTTGGTATCATTATTTTCAAATCCTTTATTTATCACCATACATCTTAAATAGTCTTTTCTATCTTATCGTAATCTATTAAGATCATATTAAAATGATATATAACATCAATTGGCTTTGGATCTTCCATGTAATATATTACCATAATAATATCTCACGCTTTTCAACTTACTTATTTTCATCATGTAATACCATATCTCATATCATAGAATTAAAAACATATATTTACTAACATAATGATAATAACATATAATACACATAACCATACATAATACTAGGTACAAAAATTGTATACTATGTGATGCGGGAGCAAAGTCACAAAACATAACACCAAGGAAGACAGTTACGCTACTCAGAACGGGTGCATGAATAGGGGGTATGCATGGCTTCATGTAATGTTTGTTAATTAGCGTAACGTTTATTTTTAAGTATTAGTTATTGTTATTTACTTTTAGTTAACGTTTTTTAGATAACGTAACGTTTATTTTTAAATACTAGTTATTGTTATTTACTTTTAGTAAACGTTTGTTAGCTAGCGTAATGTTTATGTTTAAGTACTAGTTATTGTTATTTACTTTTAGTCAGTTAGTAACTGGCTATTAACTAGCTAGTCTTAAGGGAATTAATGCTTTTGGGAGGGAATATGCTTGTAATCTTTTGAGAATATGCTTGGTTCCTTGGCTATATAAACCATAGGAAACCGAGTAGAAAGACACAACTTGAATAAGAAGAAAAACCTTGAGCATTGCTTAAACCTGAATTCTGTGTGGATTCATCTCGTAACAAGTCGAATCTGTGTGAACAATTTGTTTCGAATCATCTCGAAATAAAACCGAATCTGTGTGAACGGTTTTGTTCTCGAAACCTTAATCTTTATTTCTGTGTGGCTTAAAGATTAATTTACCCTTCTACCTCGTGTTCCATCATCATCCACCCCTTCAAATCCCCATCATCAACCTCCATAATCCATACTCATCAAATACTCCATATAAACTCCATCTAAATCTAAAACTCTAACCGTGCACACATAAATTTGGTATCAAAGCCAGGTTGTGGTTAGAGTGAACAAATTCTTCAAGACCAGCCATGACAAGTCAAGAAGAAGAGTTTAGAGATATTCTCAAAGCCTTGGCGGAAGATTTTAAGGATGTTAAGATCCGTATGGGAAGAATCAAAGCTTCCCAAGCACAAGGGTCACATGTGCAACAACCCTACCGAAGAGAGCTAATCGAAGTAGAGCATATGAGGAGAACATCGCATCGATTGGAAGGGGAAGAAGAAAGTGTAGGAGACTACGGAAGGGTACATGAGTCCTCTAGGAGGACATATGATGACGTAGAGAAGGGGATTCGTTTCGACTTACCCGACTTTGAGGGTAATCTCGACCCGGAGTTGTTCCTTGAATGGTTGCAAAACATGGAGTCGATCTTTGAGTATAAGGAGATCGATGATGAGAAGAGATGTCGTATAGCAATCTTGAAGTTGAAGAAATTTGCTAGAGTATGGTACGACAATCTGAAACGGAGAAGAGAAAGAGAAGGGAAAACGAAAATCCGATCATGGGAAAAGTTGAAAAAGCATCTAAGGAAGAAGTTTGTTCCGAGAGAATACGAGCAAGAGAACTTCATCAAGATGACCACTCTGAGGCAGGGCCTACTCGGAGTTGAAGAGTACATCCGAGAATTTGAAAGGCTAACACTTGTATGTGACGTGCAAGAACGAGAAGAGCAGCGATGTGCACGGTTCATAGGAGGTTTGAATATGAATCTCCGAGAGAAGGTAGAAGTGTACCCATATGAAGTTTTCGAAGATTTGGCTAAACTAGCCATCAAGTTTGAAAAACAGTTGAAGCGGGGAAAGGTTCCAAGTAAGTCCATCAGTGTTTCATATGGGTCAAACTTTAAAGGAGGATCTAAGCCACCAATGGTGCAATCCACTAACACCGATGCGGATAGAAGATTCACTCGGGAGGAAAAAGGCAAGGAGCAAGCGGAGGAGAAGGTCCGCAAGCAATGCTTCAAGTGTCGGGGATATGGTCACTTCGCTCGGGATTGCTCAAACCAACGAGTGTTATCCCTGAAGGAAATCGCCAATATGGAGACATGTGAGGAAAGTGAAGACCATGAGGAGGATGAAACCGAAGAGCTAGAGGATGCCTTGGAAGAAGGAACCATAGATTGTTATGTGCTGAGACGAGTTCTCCAAGTGCAAACCCGACCTCTACCTACTCAACGGGAAAGACTTTTTAAGGCTAAGTGCCGAGTTGGAGATCGAGTATGTGAGATCATCGTTGATAGCGGCTCATGCACCAATGTAGCTAGTGAGAAGATGGTCAACAAGCTCAGATTGGAAACAACGAGTCACCCCAGGCCATACTCACTACAATGGCTCAATCACGACAAGGGCATACGGGTAACAAAACAATCTCTTATCTCATTCAAAGTTGGGAATTATGTAGATACTATTCTATGCGATGTCCTGCCTATGGATGCTTGTTATATTCTGTTGGGGAGACCATGGCAGTATGATAGAAAGGTTACACATGATGGGGTCCTCAACGAATACATTGTGTGTAAGGATCAGAAGAAGTACAAATTAAAACCAAACGAAGATGAGGAGAGTTTGGTTAGAGAGAAAGAAGAGAATTTGAACCGGAAGAGTAAAGAATTGCTGATTTTGAAAGAGCATGAAATGTTGGAAGCTCTAAAGGGGGAAGAAAGGTGCTATGCCCTAGTAGCAAGGGAGATCTCAAAAAAGAAAGAGGCTGTCAACCAAGATCCAAAGCTGAAAAATATATTGAAAGACTATGCAGATGTGTTCCCAGATGAGCTACCAATTGGGTTGCCTCCTTTGAGAGGAATCGAGCATGCTATAGATCTCGTGCCAGGGGCCCCACTACCGAACCGCCCAGCTTATAGATGCAACCCAGAAGAAGCTAAGGAGTTGCAAAGACAAGTACAAGAGTTGTTGGATCGGGGTTTTATACGAGAGAGCATGAGTCCATGCGGGGTTCCAGCCTTATTGGTGGCAAAGAAAGATGGCACATGGAGGATGTGCATCAACTCTAGAGCAGTCAACAAAATCACGATCAAGTACAGATTTCCGATGCCGAGGTTGGATGACATGCTAGATGAGTTGCACGGAGCTAAAGTCTTCTCGAAGCTCGATCTTAGAAGTGGCTATCATCAGATGAGGATTCGAGAGGGAGATGAATGGAAGACCGCTTTTAAGACCAAGTATGGGCTATACGAGTGGTTGGTAATGCCCTTCGGATTATGCAACGCACCGAGCTCTTTTATGCGGTTGATGACCGAGGTTCTACGACCCTTTCTTGGAGTCTTTGTTGTTGTATATCTGGATGATATCCTAGTGTATAGCAAGATGGAGGACGAACACCGACAACATCTGAGACAATTGTTCGATAAGCTCAGAGAGGTGAAGCTCTACGGCAAAAGGGAAAAATGTGACTTCATGATAGCAAGTGTAATCTTTCTTGGTTATATAGTAAGCGGAGATGGTATCCGAGTAGATCCATCCAAGGTGGAATCAATCCGGACATGGCCAACCCCTACTAATGTGCATGAAGTTTGAAGTTTTCACGGACTGGCGTCCTTCTACCGCAGGTTCATCAAGGATTTCTCCACTATTGCGGCACCTATGACACAATTAATGAAAAAGGGGGAATTCCACTGGGATGACCGGGCAACCAAGGCATTTGAAGAATTGAAGGAGAGGCTCTCCAATGCACCGGTGCTAACCCTACCGTGTTTCGACAAGTTGTTTGAAGTAACTTGTGACGCAAGCGGTGTGGGTATCGGGGGAGTGCTTTCTCAAGAGAAGAGGCCAGTAGCATTCTTTAGTGAGAAGTTAAATGGGGCTAGACTCAACTACTCGACGTACGACAAGGAGTTCTATGCTATTGTGCGAAGCTTAGAGACATGGAGCCACTATCTGAGACCAAAACCTTTTGTACTTCACTCTGATCATGAGAGTTTGAAATATTTGCATGGCCAGAAGAAGATAAGCACAAGGCATTCCAAGTGGACTAGCCTACTTCAGACTTTCGTCTTCTTTACCCGTCATGTGGATGGAAAAGAAAATGTGGTAGCAGATGCCCTATCCCGGCGGAGTATGGTGCTCACCGTGATGGAAGCTAAGCTACTAGGGTTCGAGATGCTCAAAGGGCAGTACTCCGCGGATGAGGATTTCTCCATGATAGTCGAGGAGTGTGAGAAACAGGGGGTTCACGGGGCCTATGCTCTTCAAGATGGGTTCTTATTCAAGAACAACAAATTGTGTATCCCCAGAACATCAGTTCGGGAATTACTCATCAAGGAGGTACATGAAGGAGGGATAGCCGGACATTTTGGGATCAACAAGACTCTGGAACTACTGCAGGAACACTTCTACTGGCCAAGGATGAAAAAGGGAGTCCTAGACATGGTCACCAGATGTTCCACGTGTCAAAAGAGCAAAAGTTTCTTTCACAAGGGAGTCTATGTGCCACTGCCCGTACCTACCTAACCATGGGAAGGAGTTAGTATGGATTTTATACTAGGGCTGCCCCGAACCCAACGCGGTAAAGATTCTATCATGGTAGTCGTTGATCCGTTCTCCAAGATGGCACATTTTATACCGTGTCATAAAACCAACGATGCAACCTATGTTGTGGATCTGTATTTTCAGGAGGTTGTGAAACTGCATGGGGTTCCGAGGACGATAGTTTCGGATAGGGATGTCAAGTTCCTTAGTTATTTTTGGAAGACTTTGTGGCACAAGCTAGGCACAAAACTTCTATTCAGTACTTCACACCACCCCCAAACCGATGGACAGACAGAAGTCACGAACCGAACATTGGGAACTCTACTGAGGGGACTGGTTAGTAAAAGTACCAGGGATTGGGATGTCAAGCTTGCCCATGCTGAATTTGCTTACAATCGATGTCCTTCTACAACCACAAAGTGTAGCCCTTTTGAGATCGTATATGGCGTCAATCCATATATTCCCATCGACATGGTAGCATTGAAGGAAGGGGAAATGCAGAACCATGATGCAGAAGAAAGGGTAGAATTCTTCCAGAAGCTACACCAACAGGTTAAGGGCAATATCGAAAAGTCGAACGAGAGATATAAGGCCAAGGCAGACAAACACCGCACTCAACCAGATTTCCAGCCAGCAGACCTCATATAGTTACACCTTCGGAAGGAAAGGTTTCCCAACTTAAGGAAAAATAAGCTCATGCCTCGAGCAGATGGTCCCTTCAAGGTCCTTCGTAGATTTGGAGAGAGCGCCTACGAGCTAGAGCTACCTGACTCCTACGGAGGAGTATCGAGAACGTTCAACATTGGAGACATCAGCCCCTATCATGACGACTCGAATTTGAGGACAAATTCAAACCAACCCGGGGAGAATGATGTGGGAGCAGAGTCACAAAACATAACACCAAGGAAGACAGTTACGCTACTCAGAACGGGTGCATGAATAGGGGGTATGCATGGCTTCATGTAACGTTTGTTAATTAGCGTAACGTTTATTTTTAAGTATTAGTTATTGTTATTTACTTTTAGTCAACGTTTGTTAGCTAACATAACGTTTATTTTTAAATACTAGTTATTGTTATTTACTTTTAGTAAACGTTTGTTAGCTAGCGTAATGTTTATGTTTAAGTACTAGTTATTGTTATTTACTTTTAGTCAGTTAGTAATTGACTATTAACTAGCTAGTCTTAAGGGAATTAATGCTTTTGGGAGGGAATATGCTTGGTTCATTAGCTATATAAACCATAGGAAACCGAGTAGAAAGACACAACTTGAATAAGAAGAACAACCTTAAGCATTGCTTAAACCTGAATTCTGTGTGGATTCATCTCGTAACAAGTCGAATCTGTGTGAACGATTTGTTTCGAATCATCTCGAAATAAAACCGAATCTGTGTGAACGGTTTTGTTCTCGAAACCTTAATCTTTATTTCTGTGTGGTTTAAAGATTAATTTACCCTTCTACCTTGTGTTCCATCATCATCCACCCCTTCAAATCCCCATCATCAACCTCCATAATCCATACTCATCAAATACTCCATATAAACTCCATCTAAATCTAAAACTCTAACCGTGCACGCATCGCTATGACTAATATGCTTATAGAATAAGGCTTTGGTCTCTATGCACGTATATCCTATCCTACTTCCTTTGAGACATCTGATAAATCCCCTAAGAAAAAACAATCGAAACACCATTATAATTTAAGGATAAAATTATGTAAGAATGAAGGCATTGAAGAGAGAAAAAAGGGAGGAAAAGCCAAAGCAAACTAAGGTAAGGATTTTGGTACAAGAAAGGAGGGAGCAACGATTGAAGTTTCCTAACCAAGTAGGGTGGAAATGGTTGGCTTTGGAAAAGGTAGGAGGTGAGGATTTGTAGTTTTGGCTGATAGAGGGTGGCATCTAGTGGAGATGGTCAAATGGTGGTGGTGAGCTGGAGTAGTCTTTGCTGAAGGTGGTGGGGGCTCTTATGGTGATTTTTGCTAAAGGAAAAGGAGTAGGAAATGAAAATTTTGGTTATTAATGTAAGTGGTGAAGGCTATCGGTGCTTGGAGGTGGTTTTCGGTAAGGGCTACAAATAGAGGGTTGGTGGGTTGTTTTGGTAACTATGAGGCGGATGGATAAAAGGTGAGAAAGGTTGTGTTTGGTTGGGTTTTTTTGATAGAAAATGGAAGGAGAAGGATGTAGTTCTAGTCATTAAATGTGAAGTGTGTGATTATATATATGTATGTATATTTCATTTAGAGAGAGAGAGAGAAGGAAAGGTGAGGTGATCGGGAAGGATTTTCAACCTAGATAAGAGTTGATGGGTGATGGTAGGGTATTGTGCAAGTCATGGAATGGAAGCATAGTAAGGGGATTTGGTTGGGATAGGGAATAAATCACAAGCATAAAGAAAAGGAAGCAGAATAAGGAAAAAAAATTGAGCAGGAGGAAAAGAAAAGGGAAAATAAAAGGTGAAGGAGAAAGGAGGAAGAGAAAAATAAGTTTGGGTTTAAAATTAGAATTAGATTAAAATAATTTAGGTTAGGTTATTCAGATGATTTAATTAAAAAATTTCTAAGATTAGAATTAAGTTATGATATTAATTACTTGTGATTAGTTTTAACTCAAATTTAGGGTATTACGCTAGGCAGTTATCTTTTTGGTTGGAAAATATCCTATTCTAATAATTTTGTTATATATATATATATATAATGGAGATAAATATTATTATTATTATTATTAAAGAGAGTGACATGAGAACAATCTTCCATTAACTTACTGGTTAATTATGTCACAACTCACAGCTAATTATCATATTTTATGATTGATTCCTATTTGGTGCATTCGTATTCCTTTTCTCTTTTATAGTATGTTTGGTAAAATAATATAAAGGCTTATAAGTTATAAGCTACTTAAAGTAAGTTTTCAATCATTAACTAAAAATATTATACAAAACTATTTACTACTTTTTTTTTATAAAAAAAAAAAGAGAGAGTTAGTTTTAATAAGTTAAAAGTTAGGTTATAAGTTACTTTTTTCCTTTTTAAACACTCTATTATTCATCCGAATTTTTGAATCTATAGGGATGCCAATCTTGTTGATGGGTTCAGGGGTATGGTAGGCATTTTTAGTTTGGGTCTGCTTGAAGGATGATTTCGGGGATTGAGTTCAAGAATTCATATCAAGGATTTTAGGGGACTGGGTAGGGAAAATTTGAGTTTTTTCATCTTTTACCACACCTCAAATTATGAATATATATTGTTTAAGGCAATCTAAATTATTTATAATCCAAACTAGTAGCTACTAGATAACCTATTTGGTAAATATTCCTTAAATTTATTTCTAGTATTTGTAAGATTGGTTAATCTATTGAAAATTTTCTTACTCTCCTAATTAAGGGGGAACTTTCTTACATTATTTTTTTTCTATGGATTTTAGTTTCATAGAGGATTTGATTTAATACTTTAGTATGAATCTCAGTTGGAATAATTATGTTGGAAGCATTCTATTCCAATAATAATGTTAACAAAACTCACATCAAAATAACGAATAATTTAGGAAATAATTTAGAACATATTTTAGGGATATGTATTTTATGTTTTAACAGGGGTGGGTCGGTATGAAAATAGATTCCTTGCAAGGATCGAGGAAGGGATCATCTGTCAATAGAAATTAAGGGTCGGGTTGAGGGTGGGGATTAAATTTGAATTCTAGTTTGGAGATGGGGTTCCTATCCCCACCCTATCCCATTATCATTCCTATGCACCTAACAGAAAAAGGAAGAAAAAAAAAGTGAGTTAGGATGAAAATTTTTTTCCCACTATGATGACAATAGGCCTTTAAATTTTATTACTAAAATATGACATCAGTAGTACTATCTCTTTCTTCTAATATATAATATAATCAAATAGTACACATATTGCTAATTAACACGATGAATCATATAACAATTTCTCTCATTACACTAAAATTTCTTTGTTTGCATCTTGTCACCCCTTATTCCCCAAAATTTTCACCCACCTTCATAAAATACCCTTTTCATTTTCACTCCAAAACTTTCCTATTCCCTTTTCTCCTCTCTCTTCCCTCTTTCATGCAAAAACATTAGATACTCTTCCCTTACTATGTTGTTAGTCCTCTTTCCTTTCTTCTTTTTCTCCTTGGCATCCCTCCACTTCTTTTGAGCTTCAACCTTCATTAAAATTTAATTATTATTATTTATTTTAAATTTAATTATATTTAAGATATGGAAGAAATTAAAATTTTTGATATGTATAGTTTTTCTTCAAATGAATATCATCTATGAGTAAATTAGATAAACTTTATATGATATTTGTTGTTATTGTTTGAATTTGTGTGTTCATGGTGAATTTGTGCTAAGGGAGTAGCTAGGTGAAGGGATACTATTAATTTTTTTAACTCAAACATCTAGGCTAGCAGGATGGTAGTATACTCTATTATTCAGACTAGTTAGTTCAACTTTTTCCCCTTAGTGTCCCGACCATCCATGATGTGTACCTTAATTTTTTCCCTTTATGATTCTTATTTCTAGAATGGACAATACTAAAAAATATTCATCTTGTGTAGCAACCCAAAATTTAATGCTTAAAAAAATATTTTAGCACAAGTGTAATATCAAAATAGCTGGTTGTTACTGCTGTATTTGATATAAGTATAGCTTACCATATCATCATTACATTGAATACAAGAAAAAATAGTTAAGACATATGATGCAGGAGCAAAAAATCAAAAGTTGGCTTTCATAATTCTGGAACAAATTATTCTCTATTGGAAAAGTGTTTCCCATAAATTTGAAGACCAACAGATGGTTAACATGCTCAAAACGTAACAAGAAAGCAACTAAATGTCTATGTGCATGTATATGGCATGCATGGCATGCATGGCATGCAAGGAGGGAGTATCCACGTGCATGAGGAGTATGTTGGAAGGATTTTCAAGTATTATTAAGTGATTTAGCTAATTTATTAATTAAGTAATAAAGTAGGAGAATAAAGTTAGCATAATGTAGCATAAAGTTAGCATCATATCTTCTAGCTTGGAATCTTTTGGAATATACATATCTAGTGTTAGAAAAGTTATATTATTCATTAATGTCAAGAATATTGGATGTATTATGATTATGAAGAATTTAATTGAACTTGAAGATCAACATTGAATGACTTCTGTGTGAGTTCAAACTTAAGCAAATCGAATCTGTGTGAATGGTTTGGTTTGAAAATTTTAATATCTTCATCTATGTGAATAAGAGATTAATCCATATATTTTCTACTATTCTTAATCCATATTTTCCTTCCCTAATTACCATCAAAATCCGACTCAAATTCGTGGTTAAACAAAGCACTAAATTGGTATACAAAATCGAAGCCCTAAACCATCTCTTCAAAACCCTAAACCATCCATACAAACCAAGCACCACCTTTTTCCATCTTTTCGAACCAAACCCTAACCCTAACCATAAACCATGAATCTAACCTGCATCCAAACCCTAACTTTCAGCACTAAGCATAATCATCAATCCATCACCGAATGCATATCTTCTTCCACCTCTCTCCTCCGAACATGTCTAAAATTAATGTTTTGATCTGAGGCATGACTCTAAGAAGCTAGAAGATTCCTTCCATGCTGACCTTCCATTATATCTCTTGTGTATGCTAATTCTAACTTAATTGACCTGCTTTCTCTAGAAACACCATTTCAGCTATAGAGAATATGTCAGCATATTTTGGATGAAATCTATCTATTTAGCTCAAATTCAAATGGTAATTTGTAAGGTTTTGAGATTATTCCCAAACCCTTAGTGATTCCTTTTGATTGGTTGGCTATAAATAGCCCCAATCATCCCTTATAGATGCCTTTTCTTTCAGCCACTGAAATCTCTAAATCTAGTATTCACTCCCTTTTTTCCACACTTCATGCCTTGCAGTTAATTTTCTTACACTCTTCTAATCCTATCTCTAGCTATCTCTTATTTTAATTGTGAAGCATGGAAGAGTTAGATTTGGGAAAAAGATTGAGTGGTTCAGTTGAGCATTTCCCTATTTTGCCTCAAGTTGGTATTTCTTCTTTCCTTCTATTTTGAGTTTGAAAATTTAACAAGATTTTGGGTGTAAACTTTTGAGTTTAAGATTGTGTTTTTTAAATTTTTAAAAGATGAGAATTTCAAATTTGGAATTTCTAGTTTTCAAGGGGATTTTGCTAGCATCAAGGGTGAGGAAATAAGGAGTAAAAATATCAATAAAGGTTTGCTTTAAATCAATAGGAAGAGACACTAGCACAAATAAACTGATTAGTAAGGTAAGGAGATATAGATCATTCCTCATGAAAGGGAATGACATTATAACATAAGTGATTTGTCAATGAAGGGCAATCTTAGTTAGAGTGACATAGTTAAAAAGGTATGATATCTTTGGTAACCCTTGCTAAGGAGAAAAAAGGCCAAGGGTGTAATGAGTTAATAAGATGATAAGATGGTCATTAAGGATCTAAGTAACCATTATGAAGCAAGTAATGACAAGGGTTATAATATGATCAAATAGTGTTAACCAACAGGTGTTGCTAGGAAATGTATAAAAATGAAGAATAACCCATTCCAAATTCCTAGCTAACAGGAGGAATATGAATATCTATCTTTGCTATTGCCTTAGTACTCTTTTAAGGAGAAATGGATTAGTGCTACTAGAGATAAATTTTCATCATTAATAGGGATTTGAGTTTAGTGTGACTATTAATTAGAAATGGGCATTAACTTAGTCATAAAAAGGATAATGATGACAAGGGTAATCCATCGAGGATGCTCCACACAAAAGGCAATAAGACAAGGTTCAACCATTACATGTAGATGAAGGAGAGACCATTAAGAATAATGAAAAGGATGGGGGTTACCACCCCCTTAAAAGAAGTTCATTCGAAAGAACAAGTAAAGTCACATTCGATAGTGTCAGAAAAATGCAAAAGGATTATGAATCAATAACAAACAAGTGGAAGAAGATAGAGAGTGAAAATGGAAAGTTTAAAAGCACAAGGATCCTAGAGGTTTGCCTCAAGCTTTCTCTTATAGAAAACATTCTTGGTGTGGAAACACTTGATTAACCTATGCCCCCATATACCGCAACCATAGCACCAAACTTGTTCTCCTTGATAATATCTTCCTGGGTGGTCCTTCATACATCGCTTGTAGAAGTAGTACCTCCTCAGATGGCTCAAGTCAAGTTGGAATGCATATTCTCTCTACTAGTTTCCATATGTCTAAACACCCTTTCCACCATGGAGATGCATGCTATCCTCCCCTCTTAACTTTTTTCCTACCATCGGGTGGAGCTCACGTGCTCCCCTAAGCACTTTTTTATACATGGAATGTAGATCAATTGGTGTGGCTCCCATTAAAAACCCTTTTAATCTAGTCTCAAGACCTAAATGAAAATGATGAATCTTCAATTCTTCACTTGACTCTACCTCAAGTTCGAAATAGGCCAAGTCAATAAAATTTTTATAGTTCCCTTCTATGGAGAAGCAACATTGGCAAAGCACCATGAACTCTTCACATCTCACGAGATGTAAATGTGTATGGTAAAAGCAAAGCCCAAGCCTCCTATGAATTATGCGAGTCATCATTCATCCGTATCCTATGCCACCAATAGTGCACCTTACCTTGCAAGTAGGAAGATGCAATGTCCACCCTTTTGCTCCTTAGGCACCCATATGTAACGAAAGTACACTCTAATGCATGTATCCATCCTTCTAAGGCATTTGGGTCCTCCTAACCTTTAAATGTTAGGATGTGGTGATGCAAGAACTTTCTTGGGCATTCCCCTAGGGTAGGTGAGGTGATTGTAGCAGGCGATGGTCATGTCTCCTCCTATTATAGTTTCCTTTCCTAGTAGGCCCCTATGATTATCATATATTGCTTGATATGCTCGATACAGGGAATATTATCCACCATCAATCTCTTAAGGAAGGACTAATTCAAAATAGAAGCCATGTTAGTAGGGAATAAGGCCCATAAAACAATTCCACATTGCATAAAGAAAATAACTATTCCCAACCCATGCTCACTCACTAGCTATTTCGAGTATCAAAATTCTTAGTTATCTTAAAACAAATAGACACTAAAATTTCAAAGGAATTTAATTTTTTTTAAAACTTTACTTCTCAAAACAAGAAGCACTAGATCTAAACTGGTGGTTTCGGTCAGAAAAATTTCAAATTGAAGGTATGTGTTTAAAATAACACTCTAATACCAACCAGTGGTATCAACTCAAACAATTTGACATTAGAAAATTTTTTCAAATAAGTTCTAATACCAACCTGTGGTATCCATTAAAGGCTTTTTAAAATGAAACACCTTTTAGACAAAATTCATTATAATAACTTGTTTTATCAGCTTAAATAGTTCAAGACAAGAAAAGATTTTCAAAAAGATCTCACACCAACATGTGGTATCAACTTAATAGTTCTTGAAAATTGTACACCTTTAAGTAAAAAGCTCTGATAATAACCTATGTTATTAGCTAGAAACATCATGAAATGCCTCTAAAATTTCTAGTTTTAAAAACTATATTTAAATTAGGTTTTATTATGAAAATTAATTGAATAAATTATTTTATTAAAATAAAAGGAAATTAATTAGGAAAAATTAAGAAGAAATTTATAAGTATTTTAATTAGGGTGAAATTTGGGTAATTTATCTAATTAAGGATTTTATTTTGGAAATTTGTTAAATAAATTATTTTATTTAAATTAAGAAGGATAAAATAGTTTCAAATTAATATTAATTTTATAAATAATTTAATTGAAGAAAATTTAGGGTGATTTTCTAATTAAAATGGAATTTATGGAAAATCTTTTAAAAATCCTAATTTAGCCTAAAAAGGGATTTAAATATTATTATTTTTAAATATCCCAAATATCCTAATTAATGTAATTAACCCAACCCACTATTTTCTTTTTCCCTTTTTCCTTTTTCCTCTTCTTTCTTCCTTTTTCCTTTCTTTTTCTTTCTTCTGTTCTTTTTCTTCCTCCCCTCCCCCTATTTGGACCTGGCGCAGCCAACTTACCTTTTCTCCTACCGTGGCCCACTCGTGTTTCCTTCTTTCTTCTTTCCTACGGCAACCAGAGCACCGCATTTTGTCTTTTATTACCCAAAAACACTGCATTTCATTTAATTAACCCTTCACCCAGCCGATCGGCCCTGTCTACCTTCCCTTTATTTTCTTTTCTTTTTCCCGAACCGCCTGGCCCAAACCCCTTCTTCTTCCCCCATCCCCATTTGACGCCATCGACCAGCAACTCACCACCACCTTTAAAAGTTTCGCCTCCGGTTGCGCCGTTCTGACCAGCGGTTTTCCTTCCTCTCTTCCTTCTAACCCGTCGTCCATTTTGAACCAATCCACCTCCCATTTTCTCGTGCACGATCTTCTCTCTCTCCCTACGTAACTATTCCCACCACCTTCAAATTTTCGCCAACAACCATTATCCGACGGTGCCCACTTCTTCTTACCACTCCCCCACTTTCCCATATACCCTAACTTCCCCTTCAGCCTATAAATAACCCAGATTGAGCCTTATATCAATTTTTTTGCCGCTTACCCAGAATTCCCCAACATTGTCATCGCTGCTCCTTTAGACGGCACTTCCGCCACCTCCAGCCAACAACGCCGCCCGTTCTAGCCACCCATGCGCACCTTTCACTGCCCCCCTAACTAACTGTGTTCCTCCTCCCTCTATTCTTCCTACATGAGCCACCCCGGTTGTGCAAAGTTTTCCCCTCAACTAAACCATTTTCTGCCATTATCGCCCTTCTAACCACCATTAACCACCTCCTATGCCACTTCTACCACTCCTTTCACCTCCCAAATTGTGCTACAAACCCTCATCTACCTTCCCCTGCCCTTCTTTTCCTCTTCCTCCCTCTCCTCCTCTCTTTCTCTTCCTCTTCTCCATTCGGCCACCATCGCAGCCGCTGTCCATCACCACCTTTGGCTGTGCCTCCACCTCCATTTTGTCCCTCTCCTTTTGGGCAACCATAAACAACCCAACTTCCACCTCCATTCTTCCTATCTTCTTCCCAGCATTCAACTTTTACTCTTTTCTTCTCTTTTTCTGGCTGCCGCCGCCGTCGCCGTACACCACCGTCGGTGCCACCTATCCCCTCTAGTCTAAGGTTGAACCCTAGACCCTCTCAACCCTTCTCCCAATTTTTATAAGCCTTAATTTAATTTATTTCATTTATTTGAATATAAATACTATTATTATTATTATTATTATTATTATTATTATTATTATTTTTATTTTTATTTTTAATATGTATTATTATTATTAGTATTAATGTTTTAATTATTATTTCTATTGAGGGCGGAAGCCCTACTGTATTTTTAATTCAATTTTATTATTCTTCTTCTTTTTATTTCTATTATTACTATTATTAATATTAATATGTTGTTATTATTATTATTTTTATTATCTCAAATTACTATTATTATTATTATTCCATTATTAATATACAACTATTTTACCATTAGTGTTGTTAATAATGTTAGTATTGTTATTGTGGTTGTTATTGTTGTTGTTGTTGTTATTATTAGTATTATTATTATTATTATTATTATTATTATTATTATTATTATTATTATTATTATTACTATCATTATTATTATTTTTAAGTGTTAGTATTATTATATTATATAGGGCTAAAACCTTATTGTGCTTATTTTAAATTTTAGTAGTAGTATTATAAATATCATGTCTTATTATTGTTAGGGTTATTAGTGTTTTTATTATTAGTAGTATTTATTCTTATTAATTTTATTATTATTATTTATTAAGTTCTTATTACTCAATGTAGGGTGGAAACCCTACTTCTTTTTATCATCAAATATTATCCTTACTATTATTACCATTATTATTATTATTATTATTATTATTATTATTATTATTATTATTATTATTATTATTTCACCACTATTATTATTATTACTAAATTTGATTATTTATTTTACTATTATTATTATTATTATTATCTTAGTAAAGGGGCTAACGCCTTTATTTCACTATGTTTTTGAGTAATTTCCTTTTTTATTATAATTATTACTATTTTTACTATTCTTGTTAATATTAATATCGATATTATTTTTGGTATTTTTGCTATTAGTGTTTTAATATTTTATCAAAAGCCTAGTCTTATAATAAATTAGTGATTAATAGTATTTTTGGTAGGAGGGAGTCTAATTTTAGCTTTTTCCTCATAATAGGTGAAACCAGTCAAAGCCCTAAGGAGGCGTAGGAGCGTGCTCCAAGACCGGTGTCATTTTAGGTAAGGGGTGCTAAGGCCTTTTGTGTGCTTATATGTGTTATGTGCTTCGCATGCTATGTATCCTATGCTTATTATTATTAATTATATCGTATGTGGTATGATGTGGAGTTGACGTATGTTTTCATGTATTTGCATAGCATGTGTATTATGTATATGTGATGATATGTGTTGTAACCCTATAAGAAATGCATGTGAGGGTGTTGATGTGGTTTGAGTGGGAGAAAGGATGAAAAAGGAGGATGGGGAAAGAGGTTGACTAAGGGAGGTGAGTTGACCTAATTATTTTAATGATTCGTGAGTGGAAGGATAAGATAGAGAATTTTAGGGTTCGTGTGGGAGAATCTGATTTATGATTTTTATGGTTTTGTGTGGGAGAATATAATTTATGGTTTTATATGGGGGAAACTAATTTATGGTTTTGTATAGGAGAATCCAATTTATGGTGTTATATGGGAGAATATAATTTATGGTTTTATATGGGAGAATCTAATTTATGGTTTTGTATAGGAGAATATAATTTACGGTTCTATTTGGGAGAATCTAATTTATGGTTTTGTGTGGGAGAATATAATTTATGGTTCTATTTGGGAGAATCTAATTTATGGTTTTGTGTGGGAGAATATAATTTATGGTTTTATATGGGAGAATCTAATTTATGGTTTTATATGGAAGAATCTAATCGATGGTTTTGTATGAGAGGATCTATTCTAGGATGTGGTATGGATGAATCTTTGGTTTTGTGTGGATTAAATTTAGGGTTTTCTATGTCGGAATATTGGGTTTTGCATGGTGGTATTAGGGTTTGCATGGTGGTATTAATGGTTGCATGATGGTATTAATGATTGTGTGGTGGTATAAGGGTTGTATGGTGGAGTTAGGGCTTTGCATAGGAGTTAATGATTAAATGGAATTTAGTGAAATGCCCCAAAAATTTCGAATTTTATAAATTATATTTAAATGAGGTTTTATTAGAAAATTTATTTAAATAAATTATTTTTATTAAAATAAAAGGATATTTAATTAGGGAAAATCAAGAAGAGATTTATAAGTATTTTAATTAGGAGGAATTTAGGTATTTTAACTAATTAAGGATTTTATTTGGTAATTAATTAAATAAATTATTTAATTTAAAATAAGTAGGAGAAAATAGTTTCAAATTAATAATAATTTTATAAATAATTTAATTGAAGAAAATTTAGGTGTTTTGCTAATTAAAATGGAATTTATGGAAAATCTTTTAAAAATCCTAATTTAGCCTAAAAAGGGATTTAAATATTATTTTATTTAAATATTATTATTTTCAAATATCCTAAATATTCTAATTAATTTAATTATCCCAAACCATTATTTTACCTTTTTCCCTTTTTCCCTTTTCTTTCTTTTCTTTCTCTTTCTTTCTTCTTCTTTTCTTTTTTCTTTTTCTCCTCTCCAAACTGGGCCAGCCCAGTGGCCCAGTTCCTCTTATCCTTTCCTTTCCTTCGCGCGGCCCAGCCTGCGCAGTGGCCTATTTCCCTGTCTATTTCCGCACCGCGTTTTAATTGTATTTCCCCCAAAACGCGTCGTGTTAATTAATGAACTTACCCCTCCCACCTGGCTCGGTTCGCCGCCTTTCTTTTTATTTTCTTTCTTCGCGAACCACCCGGTCCAGGCCCCTTCTTCTTCCCCTAGCCCCTCGCACCTGCCAGCCCCGACGCCACCGACACCTGTCACATTCGCCTCCCGTCCGAGATTTTCGCCGATGGTCTCGCCCATTTTGACCGGCCGATCTCCTCCCTTTCTCTTCCCCTTGATTCGGCGACTGCATAAACACAATCAACTCCCCTTTTCATGCGATTTTTCCTCTCTCTCTCATACGCATCCCCCTACTAGAATTTTGACTCCCTCCGGCCAACCTTGCCACCGGCGATCGTAACCCTACCTTCCCTATTTACTAGCCAACCCACAGAACCCTACCCTCTCATCTAAAGCCTATAAATACCCTCATAAGTAGCTTTGTATCGAGCTCTTGATCCCCAACCCAGGAATCCTTCCTTGCCGCCACCACTCCTTTAGACGCCCCGTTATCCTCCTCCGGCCAACTTCGCTGCATTTTCTAGCCACCCGTGGATTCTTTGCACCTCCCTTTAGCTAACCAAACCATTCATCACCCTCAATTCTTTCTACACAATCCTCCCCTACTCTACGAACTTCCCTTCTCGACCAACCTATCTTCCAGCCCCCGCTACCCTTCGCACTGCCCTTAGCCACCTCCTTTGCCGCTAAAGCAGCTTATTTCTCCTCCCATTCTGTGCTGCAGACCCTGCTCTATTTCCCTATACCTTTAGTTTCCTTTTTCTCCCTCTCCTCCTCTCTCTTTCTTCTTCTCCTCCATTTGGCCACCATCGCCGCCGTCGTGCACCGCCACCTTTGGCTGCACCACCACCCTCATTATGTCCCTCTCCTTCTAGGAAACACAAAACACCCCAACTCCCATCATAATTCTTCCTATCTTATTCCCAGCATGCAACTTTCCCCTCTTTCTTCTCTTTTTCTGGCCACCGCAGTCGCCGCCGTGCGCCACCGCCGGTGTCGCCTGTCCCCACCAGCCTAAGGTTGAACCCTAGACCCTCTCAACTATTTTTCCTATTTTTATAAACCTTAAATTATTTTATTTCAATTATTTGCATATAAATACTATTATTATTATTCTTAATATTTATATTTTTAATATGCATTATTATTATTATTATTATTGTTATTAATGTTTTTATTATTATTTATGTTGAGGGATGAAGCCTATTGTATTTTAATTCGATTTTATCATTATTCTTCTTATTATTTCTATATTTACTATTATTAATATTAAAATGTTATAAGTATAATTATTACTATTATTTCCTATTTCGAATTTCCATTATTCTTATTCCATTATTATTAATACAAATATTTTAACATTAGTTTTGCTAATAATGTATTATTATTATTATTATTATTATTATTATTATTATTATTATTATTATTACTATTATCATCATCATTATCATCATTATCATCATCATCATCATCATCATTATTATTATTATTATTATTATTATTATTATTATTATTATTATTATTTCATCACTATTATTATTACTAAATTTGGTTATTTAATTTACTAATATTATTATTAGTAGTAGTATTTTAGTAACAGGGATGAAGCCCTTATTTTACTATGTTTTTGAGTAATGTCCTTCTTATTATCATTGTTACTGTTTTTATCAACCTTATTATTATTAATATTGATATTATTTTTGGTATTTTTGTTATTTTATCAAAAGCCTAGTCTTATATTAAGTTAGTGTTTAACATTATTTAGATAGGAGAGAGTCTAATTTTAGCTTTTCTCTCATAATAGGTAAAACCAGTCAAAGCCCTAAGGACGCATAGGAGCGTGCTCCAAGACCGGTGTCGTTTTAGGTAAGGGGTGCTAAGGCCCTTAATGTGCTTTGTATGCTATGTATTCTATGTTTGTCATTATTATTTATTTCGTATGTGGTATGACATGGAGTTGAAGTATGTTTTTGTATGGCATGTATACTATGTGTATGTGACGATATGTGTTGTGACCCTGTAAGACATGCATGTGAGGATGTTGATGTGGTTTGTGCAGGAGAAAGGATGAAAAAGGAGGATGGGGAAAGAAGTTGACTAAGGGAAGTGAGTTGACCTAATTTTATGGTTTTATAAGGAATAATCTAATGTATGGTTTTATGTGGAAGAATCGAATTTATGGTGTGTTTGGGAGAATCTAATTTATGATGTTAATTGGGAGAATCTAATTTATGATGTTATATGGGAGAATCAAATTTGTGGTTTGTTTGGGAGAATTTAATTTATGATGTTATTTGGGAGAATTTAATTTATGATTTGATTCGGAGAATCTAAATTTATGATTTGTTTGGGGGAATCCAATTTATGGTTTTGCTTGGGAGATTCTAATTTATGATTTTATGTGGGAGAATCTAACTTATGGTCTTGTATGGGAAAATCTAATTTGTGGTTATGAATGGGAGAATCTAATCAATTGTATGGTAAGCATGAATCTTCGGTTTATGTGATTTGAATCTAAGGTTTGGTAATGATGAATATTTGGTTTGGTATGGATGAAATTTAGGGTTTGGTATGGACGGATCTTTGGGTTTTATATGGTTCGAATTTAAGGTTTGGTATGGGTGAATGTTTGGTTTTGGTTGGATTGAATTTAGGGTTTTGTATGACAGAATCTAGGGTTGCATGGCATTGGACTTTGCATGGCGGTATTATTGTTTGCATGGTATTATTAATGCTTGTAATGTGATATTAATGGTTGTATGGTGGTATTAGGATTTACATGGTGGAGTTAGGGTTTTGCATGGGAGGTGTAAAGTTTGCATGCGAGTGAAATTTATGTGTGGAAAGTTAATTTGGGATATGATGAAGGTAATATAAGTGTTGTTTGGGTGTTTGAACACTTTGGGTGAAAAATAGTACGTAGGATATTATAAGGGTATGGAGGAGATAGAATTAGGGTTCAAAGTGATTAACTATGGGGTTGTTGTTATTAACTAGGGTTGGAGTGGATAATGATGATTTGTTGTGGTTAATTACGGTTTGGAATGGCTAATTATGGTTGTTATAGTTAAATAGGGTTTGGAGTGGTTAATTATGGTTTGTGGTGGTTGATTAGGGTTTGGTGTGGCTGCTTAGGGTTTTTGTTGTATCATGTGCTTTTGGTGATTAAGGTGTAATTATGAGAATGGGATCAATGATTTGTAATGTGTGGAGTGTTAAACTAATTTGGGTGATGTGAGGTGGAGTAAGAGGTGATGTTAAGGCCTAAATTAGGGTCTCAGGATAAAACCCTAGAGTGAGACGTGAAGTAGAATTGGAGGATAAGTGTAAAGGGAGCGATTCATGCATGTCTAGGGTTTGGTAGTAGCACATGTGTAATTGGTGAATAAAGTATGATGATGAATATGGAATTTATGATTTATGATTCGTGCATGTCCATGGTGAAAGCCTTTGAATAAGATACTTAAAACATTAATCACGTAAAGTGAAAGATGTTGAGTCGAGCCCAGACCGATCCACCGGCTATAATAGTGGGGGATCCCGAGCCCAACAAAATCAAACCCTACAGTTGCTAAGACATGGGAAAGACATTATTTACTTACAACGGAACACCGTACGAGAAGGGGCCAGACCGATCCACCGGCATATAATAGTGGCAGGGTATGTTACCCTCACGACCGATCCACCGGCTAAAATAGTGGCAGGGTATGTTACCCTTGCGACCGATCCACCGGCTAAAATAGTGGGGTTCCCGTACTCGTATGGACTTAATAAAAAGTATGGTGTGAAATGAGTTCTATTTAGAGATTAATTTAAAAATTAATCCGGATTATATATGGGCCTTCATGTATGTACCTGAATGATTGATTGATATTATGATATTATGATGGCCTTTATGTTCTTTATCCTTATGCATAGTTTATGTGCTTATGTGTTGGCCTTAGTGCTCGGTTACCTTACTCAGTACGTAGCGTACTGATCACCCTTTTCATGGGTGCTACTCATTCCCACGAGTAGTATGCCCTTCTGATTTGTGCAGGTGGGCAAGACATCAGCCGGGGCTGTGTGTTGAGTTTGTAGTTGGTTCAAGTTCGAGAGAGTTGTGGCCATATTTCAGTCTTTATATGATCCTAATTCTTTTTTTTAATCTTTTATCGGTTGTAAGCTTAATTCTCTTTTAATTTGAATAATAATTCTTTATGCGTACTCTGATTTTGTTTTACAACCGTTTAATGCTTTTAGAGTTTAGTTGTCTTGATTTATAATTGATGGATTACTATTTTCTTTAGCCTTAGCACTTGGTACTAGAAAGGTCGGAGAGAACCGGTCTGGTACTAAGTGTGGCGGTAACATTCCTAGAATTCATAGGTTTTAAGTATTTCTATTTTAATTGCTTCTGCTTGCAAAAAAAAAAAAGTAGTGAATTATGGGGTGTTACATTTAGGGTTTGCATGAAAAGTTTGAATGGTTGCATGGGATGTGTAAAGTCTACATGGGAGTAAAATTTACATATGAAAAGTTGATTTGGGATGTAAGGAAGGTAATGTAAGCATTGTTTGGGTGGTTAAACACTTTGGATGGAAAATAGTATGTAGAGCATTATCTGGGTACGTAGGAGACGAAGCTAGGGTTTGGAGTGGCTAATTGTGGTTTGTTGTGGCTAACTAAGGTTTGGAATGGCTAATTATTGTTGTTATGGTTAAATAGGCTTTGGAGTGGTTAACTATAGTTTGTTGTGGTTAATTAGGGTTTGGTGTGGCTCCTTAGGGTTTTTGTTGTATCATGTATAAATGGTGATTAAAGTGTAATTATGATGGTAGAATTTATGATTTGTGATGTGTGATGATTCATTCATGTCTAAGGCGAAAGCTTTTGAATAAGATACTTAAGACACTAATAATTTAAAGTGGAAGATTATTGAGCCGGGTCTAGACCGATCCACCAGTCAAGAATAGTGGTTAGGGTTTTTACCCTATAAGTGACTGGTCCACCAACGAATAATAATGGTGTGGACAAATTCCCGCAAGTGACCAGCCCACCGGCTAAAATAGTGGGGAGTTCCTGTACTCGCATGGATTTGATAAAAGGCATGGTGTAAATCGAATTATGATCAAAGATTAATTAAATGATTAATCTGGACTATAAATGGGCCTTTATGTATCTACATGAATGATTGTTCGTTATTATGTTATCATGTTGGCCTTTATGTTCTTTTATTCTTATGCATGGTTTATGTGCTTATGTGTTGGCCTTAGTGCTTGGTTACCTTAGTATGTAGAGTACTGATCACTCTTTTCATGGGTGTTGCTCATTCCCACGAGTAGTATGCCCTTCTGACTTTGTGCAGGTGGCCGAGACATTCGGTGGGGCTGAGTGTTGAGCATGTTTTGGCTCAAAGTTTGAGAGAGTTTTGGCCATATTTTAATCTTTATGTGATTTTATTTCCTTTTATCAATCTTTTATTGGTTTTAAGCTATTTCTCTTTTTAATTTGAATAATAATTATTTATGCGCACTCTGATTTTTATTTTACAACCGTTTAATGATTATTTGGAATTTAGATTGTCTTGATTTATAGTTGATTATTACTTTTCTTCTAGCCTTAGCACTTGGTACTGAAACGGTTGGAGAGAATCGGTTTAGTACTAAGTGTGGCAGTAACATCCCCAGAATTCACGGGTTTTAATTTAATTACTTCCGCTTAAAAAAAATTAGTGAATTTTGTGGTGTTACACATCAAGAGTGAAGAAAATTTTAAAACAAAGCTTTGATACTAACCTGTAACATGCCCATTTTTCACTACTCAAAAATTTTATTTTAAAACATTGCTGAAGTGGAAATATAAGTCCAACCTATGAAAAATGGGGTGTTACTACCCTATATAACACAAGATAAGCACCTCACCGCCTAACTCACATTAGGCACAAAAATAGGTGTCCAACAAATCAAGCATAAGGAAAAACTAGAGAGTGCAAGAAAACATTTGGATATAGGAAAGAAATAAAGGTTTATAACCCATGTCTAATTAAGCTAAAAATATGTACAAAGATATATCAGAAGAAAATGTGAAATAGAATAAATAAATTTCAAATGAGAGATGCCTTGGTCTCTCAAGGACAAAAAAATAAAGTCTCCGAGAATGGCGGCAGTCAACAATCCAACTAAGTTGAGAGGAGGATGGGCCACTCAATCGCTGTCCTTAGGAAACCTGCATCAAAACTCCTACTCATGGGATTAAGTAGGGGATTGTGACAACAACCCTATCAGTTTGCATACATACCGAGGAAACTAATCTGCCACTATCATGCAAGTCATAGTACAAGAAAGACCCACATCACATACTCATGGTATGACCTAAAAAATGTACATGCAATGCCCCTACTATTTCATTAAAATACAATCACACAGGTCATATAAGACATATTTGGATACACTAAAGTATGCTTAATTATAATCATACTAGCAAACAAGGGTATACAAATTGTAAAATTTAGTGTTTAGAGTATAAATTTGAGTACAACGTATAATTATAATTACATATACGTCTTTCAAATAATGTATTTTATAATAGGTGGACCATGATTACGATAGTAATAGATCATGAGATCATTCAAGGAAAACATGCCAAAAACACAAAAATGTACCACAACAAGACATTTAATGGAAACATATTATTAGCATAGAACTTAAGGAGGTGAATGTGAGTTACACAACATATTCATACTTAAATGAAGCATGAGCTCTTTCATTACTTATAGGTAAAAAAAGTTTCATATCATCAAAATAACAATATCAAGATCAAGAACAAATAGAATAAGGACAATTAATACTTCTTTGGGTTTCATTCTGGTTATTTTTTGCATTAGGTGATTATAGAACTCCTTTACAAAAATATTGACCAATAGGTGATCATAAAACTATTTACCCCAAGTTATTGAGACATGGGTAGGATTAATCCCCCTTATCTCTCTAGACTATTGAAGTCAAAATAAATAAATGGACATAAAGTTCAAGCTCATGCTAAAGTAACTTTGTAGACATAAGTCCTGGCTCATGATAAATAACCATTTTGTGGTAACCAGACCCTTTAGTATCAATACCCACTAGTACATCATCAGTTTTTAGAGTAAAAAAGACACCAATATCAAGAAGGAGTCTAGGATCCTACTTGAAAGCACCTGAAGATAAAATTCCTGAAGGGAGACTGACCCCCGGTAGATAATCTAGAATTGAATAATCTAGAACTATCTTGATGTTCGTTCTACTTTAAGTGATTAATATCTTATTAGATTAGGATTTAATATCACATAAAGGCCCATAAATAATATCACACCAAATAACAAGCCATTTCAATTCAATGCACCTATATAAGGTCCTCACATCATCTAGTGTTCCAATTTAGGGTATCTTCAAGTGATCTCCCATTACATGATCCATTATGCCATGAGGTGGAGTTATATAATTTTAATATCATCCATAAATGTCCAATAAAACATTTGATTTCCTTTTATTCTCTTTTGTTCACATTTCAAAACTAGGTCAAAGCCATAATTCATTACTTAACCACAATCTTACTATTCATTAAAGGGTGTTCCTAGTTAATTCCCTAAGGCCAAATATGATGGTCTAATGGAGGTCAACTAGAGTCCAACCATAAATCGATGGTTAATTATTAATTTATCTCGATGGCCAAGTGAAAGTCATTGTTATAGATGAGGTCAACTTAAGGCCACCATATATGTCCATGTTATTTTCTTTTATTCTTGCAAAGCCATTTAACTTATAAGGTTTTACATTTTAAGGCCATGATATAAGTAATTTTAGGTCTATTATCTATTATTTTTATTCATTACATAAATAATAACCACGAGAATAGTTAATTTTTATCCATCTAATCATCTACTTATGTTATTGTCAAGGGAAAGGCCCAAAAGCTTAATTACGGTCAAATTTGGTTTACTAGGATAAAATTTCTCATTACTAATTTTTGTAAATTGTTTAATTTTCATTAATTTAGGTAAATTTATAGCTAATAGTATCTAAGGTCATTATCCAAGCATGAGAAAACTCATACATCACATTTAAGAAGAAATAGGTAAGAAAGCAAAACTGGTCAAGACCAATCAATGGGTTTCCAAAAATCATTATATAGGTTTTGCCAACTAGTTGATTAGTTTTATGGACCAGTTGATTGGTTAGGGTGCTTCCAACCTACCTAGTGGCGGTGAACCAACCCATTGGCCGAATATTCTGAAAACCAGTCAATTAGTTTGGTTAAACCGGTCTATGTTTCTAACTCGAGGCTAAGAATACTAGTGTCATAGACCAACCAATCGATGAGTTTGGTCAAACCACCTTATGGGTTTAACTCGAGAACAAAACCACTAATGTCACGGACTAGCTAGTTGATGTGTCTAATCTGAGGCAAGGACTACTAGGCTCACAAACAAACCAATCAATCAGTTGATCTAATGGGTTGACTATTCTAGGCACTAGTATATGGGTTTGGTCAAACCAGTTGGCGGGTTTAACCTAAAACCAAGACCACTAAAGTCACAAGACAACTAGTTGATGGCTTTACCAGACTAGTTGATCAGTCTTGGGGATAAGTCAATTAGTAATGGAGAACAATCAATCGGTTGGGGCAAAAATAACCCCGAAAAAATGTACATGCACACAATTAAATTCCATAAACATTATTCAATCAATGTGAACACAAATCTCATCTCATTCAAGGTTATTAACAATCAATATTCATGAATCAACATGCCAAATACCAAAATCATGATGGGATTCTCAGTAAAATCATGCTTGTACTTTTTAAATGTAATAAGAATTAGTAAAACATGCATCAAACTCTATTTTTGCTAAGCTATTATGCAAAAATCTATCCATCATATCCCACATGCCATTACCACTTAATATACCCCAAGTATCAAAGGTAATCACGAATCTAGAATCATACTTATATAGCATATACATATAAGGCTTTAAGTATAGATTCCTACCACTTATTTTATTTATTCCATATTAATAGGTTCATGCACATTATCATCTCTAATATTCAGTTTGTCGCATACTCATAGAACATGAACTACATTTACCCATACCATTTTCTTCACAAATACAGAAGACAATGGTTTACCTTAAAAGAGATAAGCAACATACAAAAGGGAGCAAAAGTCTTTGAAAATCCAAACCCTTTTCCACACTAAAACACCTTTCAAGAAAGATAAACTAAAACTCTTTAAAAACTTTGAAATTATGCAAAGAATATTTAGTAAAATTAGAGACCGAAGAGGGGAAATAAGAGAAAACTCACTTTCAAAGGATAAATAAGGGAACACCGTAGATGAAAGCTAAAACCTCAATCCTTTCCAAAATCTAACCCCATCTTGCTTAATATCAAAATAATGAGCTATAGAAAGGATTAGAAATGATAGTCAAGGATAGGAAATGTGGGCAAATAAAGTATGATGAAAAATAGGGTAGTTTGGAGGTTAGGGAAGAAGGAGAAAATAAAGCCTTTAGATTCAAATTATTGAGGATTTATACTAAAAGAAAAATGTTAGAGGAGTTTATAAATTGAGACCCCAAACCCTAGCTGGAATCAAAGCTTCAAAGTGTAGATTTTAAAGGTTTAAAGTTGACATTTCAACCTTTGAGCTCAATTGTTGAAATCGTAGTGTTCTAGGTAGTGTGTCTCATAAATTTCAAACACAAGAAAGGAATAATGAAAATAATGGTAAGGGATCAAGGATTAGCAATCTATAGAGGTTGTAGGAGAAAATAATCATTTCAGGAATCGTATAAAAAGGGAGAGAAAACAAGGAAAAAAAAGATAAATTAGCTGAAGTCTTAAAAGTAGCTTCTCATGAATTACTTCTTTGTGAATTGATTGAGAATTGATAAAAGAGGTTAGGCATGCTCAAAAGATTCATTAAAATTGTAAAAAAACTATTAAAATCTTAATCATGATGTTAGAAAAAGTTTAGGAAAAGATACATAGTGAAATTTTTTTTTCGATAAGTAAGAAGCTTTATTACTATAAAAATGGAACAATTACAACCAAACCTTAATATACAATACTATCGAGAAGTGACAACCACATAGAATATTTAGCATGCATGCATGGGTGTACCATTCTCCTAGTTACATTTAAAATAATCGCTCATAAAATAGTGGAGTTATGTCGAGAACCATTCTCAAACAATATAAGGTTTCTCTCATACCATATAGTAGCAATTTAGGAAATAAAAAAAAAATCCTCAACACTTTCTTTTTGAGAGGGTTCGATTTGGATCTCATCAATAAGGCCTTTACTTATTGATCCCAGAAACAAATATCATCACTTCTCCCTATAGTAGCCCGAATCTTGTGCCAAAATATGGAAGTGAGAGGACAGAAAAGGAAGAGGTGATCCTGAGTCTCCAAGTGTTGCTAACAAAATATATAAGTTCCATCCACATCCATGCCAAACTCCAATAATATATCTTTGGTTAGAATCATGTTCCTAAGTGCAAGCCAAGCTGGAAACCGAAGCCTTATAACAGATAAAGAATTCCAAACCAGTCTCGCCCATCTCTTCCTCTCATGTCTGATGCAATTAAATGCATAAGCATCTTTAATACTAAAAGAGTCAATGTTCCTAGCCACACAATTCTTGACATAAGCTTGTAAGACACGTCGAGTATGTAGAATTTTCTAAAAAATCGAAGAAGTATAAGTAGTGGGAATAAAATCTCACAAACAAGTACGCTTAAGGTAAATGGCATGCACCCACTTAACCGAAAGTGTATCCTTCTTAGCAGCAAGGTTCTAAAGCAGCTTTCCCAGTGCACATGTATTCCATAAGCCAAGATCCAGGAGGCCAAGTCCCCCTTCAATAGTCAGGTAGCAACATTGATCATAGGAAATAAGAGCATACTTCCTAACACTTAGCTTCCTAGACCATAGGAAGCTCCTGTACAGGCTAATGAATTGCTACAAATTTTTATTGGGCAATAAAAGGAACTGACTAAAATACAACTGAATACTGAAAAGAATTGATTTAATGAGTTGCAACCAGCCAACATAAGAAAGATAAATGGTACTTCAATGCCTAAGTCTAGTAGTGACTTTATCTAACAAAGGTTGCAAATGGCAAGCAGAGATCCTTGCTGAAGATAAAGGAAGCCCCAAATAGGTTATAGGGAATGAACCTATAAGAAATCCCAGCTGAGCAACAATGGATGATCGAACTGCCTCAAGAACCCCTACAAAAAACACACTACACTTCATAGGATTAAGAATGAGACCAGACAAAGCATTGAACTCAGTGAAAGTGTCCATAAAACATAAGACACTCTGGAGATCACCCTTGCAAAATAGTAGTAGACCATCAGCAAAATTTATTTTGATAAGCTTCAGTGCTTTGCATCAAGAATGACCATGAAACCTTGGATTAGACCATAATTTCTGTAAGCTTCGACTGAAATAGTCCATGACCAACATAAAAAGGTAAGGAGATATAGGGTCTCTTTGTCTCAATTCCCTCTTACCAAGAAAAGGAGGTGTTAACACACCATTTAAGCTCAAAGAGTAAGAGACAGTAGACAAACATGCCATTACCAATTTAACAAAATGGTGGGGAAAGCCATAAAGAAGCAAAACACTCTACACAAAATTCTAATTTACCATGTCATAAGCTTTTTGAAGATCAATTTTGAGCATGCACCGAGGAGAAATTACCTTGGTATTATACTTCCTCACCAACTCATGAGCCAAGAGAATATTTTTCCCAATACTTCTACCTTTGATGAATGCATTATGTGAAGCATCAATGATTATAGGCATAATATTCTGTATTCTATGCATGATGATCTTGGAAATGGTTTTACAGAGCATGGTACAGCAAGAAATGGGTCGAAATTCAGTAACCCTATGAGCATTACGCTTCTTTGGAACAAGTGTTAAGGAAGTGACATTCACTTTTCTTGGCAAAAGACCAGTTGCAAAGAACCCTCTTACAACCCAAAGCTGTTCATCTTCAATAATGTGCCCGCTCTTTTTATAGAAACTAGTAGAATAACCATCAACCCTAGGAGCTTTTCTTTCTCCAATAGAGAACAAATCAACTTTGACTTCATCCTTTGAAACTAGTGTAGTAAGAGGCACCTGTTGATCTAAGGTCAGCCTATACTCAATGACAGGCTGATCCATATCCTCTAACATAGTGGACTCAGTACCCAGGAGCTGCTTATAATAGGAAACAAAAGCATCCTGAATGTTCTTGGCCCCCCAAATCTCCCTGTCAGTTGAATCAAGAAGAAAAGCCACTGACTTCCTCTGTTACCTTTCCTTTACCTTAGCAAAGAAAAATTTGCGATTTGATTCACCACAGTGAAGCCATTGCACACAAGCTTTCTTCCTCAAAAACATCTCCTCACAATGAAGAAGATGGTGATAATAATGCTCCTTAAGACATAGTTCATCCCTCTGAGTAGCATTAGAAGGATTTGTAAAAACTAATTTCTGAATTGCAGCCAATTCCTTATATGCAACATCAATTTTATAGGAAATAGACATATACTTCTCCTTGTTAAGCTTCATCAAGTCATGCTTCAAAAGAGCTAACCTTTGAGAAAATCATAATAAAAGATTACCCTGTAGATTAAGGTTCCATGCTCTGTGAAATAAAGTGAGAAACACTTCATCTTCAGTCTAGAAAGAGAAGAACCTAAAAGGTTTATGTCCAAGATTGATAGGAACATTCAAATGGATGACCATTGGACAATGATCAGAAATTAAAGGGCTAAGGAATTCAACCAATAAATGAGGGAAAGTTATCAACCAATGCGGATTAACTAGAGCTCTATCTAACTTGCATAAGACCTCTTCATCACCATCTCTTCAACTAGACCAAGTGAAGAAATAGCCTTGGCCTTTAAGATCAGAGAGAACAAGATCCAAATAACATTCTCTAAGTTCTTGTATATCAGATGCATGAGGAAGCTCACCTTGAAATTTCTCAATAGCAGACAAGACCACATTGAAATATCCCAGTAAGTTCCATGGTTCATGAAAAGGATTGTGATTCCTAAGCCAATTCCATAAACCTCTACGTTCTGCACCCACATTATGTGTATAAACAAAACCAACATAAAACTCAAAGAAGACTACAAATTAGTAGCTTTAGAGAGGATAGCTTGGTCACACATGAGGGAGGAAGAGATCATCCAAATTGCAGGATCCCAAAATACCCAAATCCTTATGTTTGGATGATGTATATAGTTATTTATAGCACTCCAGCCTCTTCTAACCTTTTTCGACACGCATAAAAAAAATTTCCTCTTTAACTCTAGTTTCTAAAAAACTAAGGAAATATTATTAGAATCATAAAAACAGTTAACTTCCTTGTGCTTGGAAGCCTTATTTAAACCTCTAACATTCCAAGCACTAAACATTTCCACAAGAGTCAAGAAGATAAATCTCCTCACCTTCAACATCTGATGGAAACCGGTTAGGGTTTCGCAAAGGATCGAAAGATTTAATCAAGCGCAACGTTCGATTTTTGCCGGCACAGCCTAAGGAAAACTTTCCAAAGGAAGACCCAAAGTTTCAGAAGCACAATTGATTCAATGGCAACTGAAAATAGAAGGTGAATGATCAAGATCGATCAAGATGAGAACGAGATAGAATCAGAGAAGAGAAGCGAATGAGAGAATCACCAAGAGAGAGAAGAAGTCGCGAGAGAGATAGAAAAGAATCAGCCGATATTATTTCTGTCAAAGTTGTGTACGTATTACAATGTATTCAGCCTATTTATATGTACACAGAAGGCCGTATACTCGACAAATACATACGGAACAATACAGGCATGCATGAACGGGCGATACAAAACTTTGGGCCAAAAAAAATGAAGTGTCGACCAGCCCAATAATAACCAACATCAAAATGTCCCAAATACAATTAAGCTTGAGGCTTAATTTCCCATCAGCTATAACAACTTTAGCTAATCATGGTTATTAAGGATTGATTAATCCACAATCCATCTAGTCCAAATTAAGGACCGGGTGGCAGATTATACAATCATCCTAATTCCCATTAGCCATTCCGACCTGCGAATGCATCATATGGGAATTACAAATTATTAACAAAAATTTACATAATCTATACACTCCAATACATATTCTGCACTTCTCAGCAACTATGTCCAAGTCCACAGAATCCATATGCTGCATTATTCTCCTATTAATTCAACAAATAAGACAAACAATTATAAGTAATTAATTCACGGCAATTTTCAAAATTACTTAAATATAAATTCATAAAATTCACATCATTCCCCTCTTCTTGGAAAGGTTTCGCCTCTGAAACCTGAATAAGTCCCAAAAATGGACTAAGATCAGCCACATTGAAAGAATTACTCACATTTCCAAATTTAACAGGTAAATCAATTTCATAAGCATTATCATTAATTTTCTCTAATACAGTAAATGGTCCATCCCCTCTAGGATCCAATTTTGACTTTCTAAAATTTGGAAACCTTTCTTTCCTTAAGTGAACCCAGACTAAATCTCCAAGTTTAAAAATCATTTTTCTCCTTCTTTTATTAGCATGTTCAGCCATTTGTTGTACCTTCTTATTAATTTGTTGCCTTACAGTCTCATGTAATCTTTTTATACTTTCAGCTCTAGATTCAGCATCAAAATTTTGCAAGTCAATATGAGGTAAAGGACTCAAATCTAATGGAGTTAATGGATTAAAACCATACACAATCTCAAATGGAGTTTTATTAGTTGTAGAATGTAAAGTCCTATTATAAGAAAATTCCACTTGAGGTAAAACATATTCCCATTGTTTAAGATTCTTTCCAAGGACAGCTCTCAACATGTTTCCCAAAGTTCTATTAACCACCTTAGTTTGACCATCAGTTTGAGGGTGACAAGTTGTAGAAAATAATAATTTAGTCCCTAATTTTCCCCACAAAACTTTCCAAAAATGGCTTAAAAACTTAACATCTCTGTCTGAAACTATAGTCTTAGGAATTCAATGTAACTTAACCACATTAGAAAAAAATAATTCAGCCACTGCTACAGCATCATTTGTTTTATTACAAGGTATAAAATGAGCCATCTTACTGAACCTATCTACTACAACCATTATTGAATCTTTAGCTCTATTAGTCCTAGGTAGTCCTAAAACAAAATCCAAAGATACATCAACCCAAGGATGGTTAGATACAGGTAAGGGGGTATATAATCCAAAAGGGTTTGAAGTAGTTTTTGCCTGCCTACATTTACTACAATTGACACAATGTTTCAAAACATCCTTTTTCATGTGTGGCCAATAAAAATTTTCAATCAAAACATCTAAAGTTTTCTGAGTTCCTAGATGTGCCATTAATCCACCACTATACGCCTCTTGAATTAATAATCCTATATAAGAGCATGCAGGAACACACAATCTATTTTCCCTAAACAAGTATCCTTCATTAATAAAATATTTTCCTTGAGAAGAAACTTCACACCTTTTATATATCTCTTTAAAATCATTATCCTCTAAGTATAATAGTTTAATACTGGAAAATCCTAATAAAGTAGTATCAGCAGCATTTAATAAAGCATATCTCCTAGATAAAGCATCTGCAACTATATTATCACTACCTTTCTTATATTTAATTATGTAAGGAAAACTTTCAATGAATTCTATCCATCTACCTTGTCTCCTATTTAAGTTTGATTGACTCTTTAAATACTTAATAGCCTCCTGATCTGTATTAATTACAAATTCTCTATGCCACAAATAAGGTTGCCATACCTCCAAAGCCCTTACTAAAGCATACAGTTCCTTTTCATAGGTAGAATAATTCAATGTACTACCATTTAATTTCTCACTAAAATAAGCTACTGGTTTTCCTTCATGAGAAAGTACAGCCCCTATTCCTAACCCTGAAGCATCACAATCTAATTCAAACATTTTTTCAAAGTTAGGAAGACTCAAAACAGGTGCTTGGGTTAATTTAGTCTTAAGTGTCTCAAAAGATTGCTGTTGTTCTAATCCCCAAATAAACCCATTATCCTTCTTTGTTATGGCAGTCAAAGGAGCAGCTATAGTACTAAAATTTCTCATAAATCTCCTGTAAAAAGAACATAGTCCATGAAAACTTCTTACTTCAGTTACACTCTTTGGCACAGGCCACTCTTGAATAGCTCTAACCTTTTCTTTATCTACAGACACACCTTCTTTTCCTACCACAAATCCTAAGAAAACCACACTTTCTAAACAAAATCTAGACTTAGCTAAATTAGCATAAAGCTGTTCTATTTTAAAAACATTCAAAATAATCCTTAAGTGCCTCAAGTGTTCTTCTAAGGATTTACTATATATAAGTATATCATCAAAATAAACAACCACAAATTTTCCAATAAATTCCCTTAATACATGGTTCATAAGTCTCATAAAAGTACTAGGCGCATTTGACAACCCAAAAGGCATCACTAACCATTCATATAATCCAAAATTTGTCTTAAAAGCTGTCTTCCACTCATCTCCTGGTTTCATCCTAATTTGATGATACCCACTCTTTAAATCTATTTTAGAAAATATAACAGCACCATGCAATTGATCCAACATTTCATCCAGCCTAGGAATTGGATATCTATACTTAATAGTTATCTTATTTACTACCCTGCTATCCACACACATTCTCCAACTACCATCCTTTTTAGGCACTAGTAACACAGGTACTGCACAAGGACTCATAGACTCCTTAATATATCCTTTACTTAACAACTCTGAAACTTGTCTTTTTAATTCCTTAACCTCTTCAGGATTGGCCCTATAAGCAGGTATGTTTGGTATAACAGCTCTTGGAATAAAATCTATTCGATGTTCTATTCCCATTAATGGAGGTAATCCACTAGGTATATTCTTCCAATAATAGTTTAACTATAATAGGTACTTCTTCAATTGTTCCTTTCTGACACTCATAACAGTCCTTAAAAACCATCAAGTATACATTGGTATTTCTTTTTATTGCCTTTCCTACATCCTTACCTTTAGCATAAAATCCAAAAGTTCCTTTCATGTCCTTTGTACTAAGATCATTTCCCAAAGTAGACTTAGATAACTCTTTATAATCAGATTTAATTTTGGTTTGATCCTCAAATATTTCCTTTGGAGTCATAGGTGCTAAAACAATCTTCTTATCATCCTTCTGTACTGTATACCTATTCTTATAACCATCATGTACTACCCTCCTATCATATTCCCAAGGCCTACCCAACAACAAGTGAGCAGCATGCATAGGAACTATATCACATAAAACAGAATCCTCATATTTTCCTAACTTTAAATTCACTAAAACCTGTTGACTAACTTTAACATATGCTAATTCATTAAGCCATTGCAATCTATATGGTTTTGGATGTTTAGTAGTGGTTAATCCTAATTTAGACACCAATAGGGTACTAGCAGCATTAATACAACTACCACTATCTATGGCCATGTTAAAACACTTGTCATCAATTAAACATCGAGTATGGAATATATTTTCACTTTGTATAGCATTGGAATCAGGTAATTTATTACTATATAAAGCTCTTCGAACCACAAAAAGATCCCTACTCACTGGTAATTCCATTTCATCTTCTAGTTCACTATTATTCTTTCCAACTATGTTAACCTCTTCTTCTTCTTCTTCAGATTCAGACTCAGATTCTACTTCCCCAGATTCTCTAATCAAAATATTTCTCTTTTTAGGGCATTTAGAAGCTATATGTCCTAAGCCTCCACATCTAAAGCATTTAATATCCCTAGTCCTGTTTGACCCATTTACAGGATTTATCATCACATTCTTGCCCCTTTCAAACTTCTGTCCTGTCTTAACTTCATTATTTCTTCCCTTAAATTCTACCTTACTATTATTCTTCTAGTTTTCAGAAGTATTTCCCCCAAAATTTCTCCTCATAGTAGTCTTAGACCCAGTCCCAGGGGGTTTATATTGCCTAGATTTCCTTAATTGAATCTCTATCTTAGTAGCTATATTCACCATTTTAGTTAATGTTCCACAAGGATACAGTTCTACTTTATCAGCTATCTCTAAATTTAACCCACTCAGAAACCTAGCCATAGTAGCATCATCATCCTCAATAACTCCTGTCTTAATAATCAAAACTTCTAACTCTTTGTAATAGTCATCTACTGATCTTACTCCTTGACTAATAGTTTGCAACCTCTTATGCAACTCTCTATAATAGTAACTTGGCACAAATCTCTTTCTCATTAAAGTTTTAAACTCTGCCCAAGTCTGTATAGCTGGTTCCCCACACCTACGTCTAGTTAACACCAAGTTATGATACCAAGAAGACGCATACTCAGTAAATTCTACTACAGCCACCTTAATTTTCTTTTCCTCAGAGTAATTATGACACTCAAATACCAGTTCTATTTTCCTTTCCCATTCAAAATAATAATCAGGGTCATTCCTTCCATTAAACCCTAGTATACTAAGCTTAAGATTATTCAAATTCCTATCAATGAATTCTAATTCCCTATCCTGCCTATTGTACTGTCTAGGCATCCTATCACTATAGTGAGATATTTGGTCTTCTAGCTCCTCTAGATTAGCTATGGTTGGAACTCTAGTCCTAGGATCCATTGGAGCCCTTCCTAAAACTCCTGCCTGATTAGTTTCAACCCTGTTATGTTGCAATTCATTGAGTCTTACTTCCTATTCCCCTAATCTTTGTTCTAGGTTAGCAGAGAAAACAGCAAATTGTGCAGTCATTTGTTCTTGAAAAGTCCTAAGAGTTTCTAGAAGATCATTACTAGACACAGATTGATTCACTGACTGGCCATTATTAGACATGATGAAATTTAACAGCAATTAAACAACCAACATAGTAGTAATTTAATCAACAGAAGCAACTTATTCAAGAATTTCAGATAACAGACACACAGTATAGTCACAAGAAATATGGTCGCATTAATATTAACAGTAATAGCAATAGTAAAATTTACCCAGAATGACTCAATGTCTATGACAATTTGACAATACTAAATAAGTAAAAGGGAACGATATTACCGCGTCTACTTAAGTAATTAGTTCAATTATTTAGGGTGCCCCTATTCTTGGAGGTCTATCCCTTTTCTTGAAACCAAGATAGTTCGCCGATTGTGATATTAACCTATATACTTATCAACAAACAGATAATTTGTCGAAAATTGGAAATTAAATATAGCAGATAGTAGTATTAACAAAGGAATTTACAAATCGAGGTTACCAACAACAGTCTGTCGTACTGTCTGTCAAGATTCAAGTTCTTGACCAAACTCTAGGTCGATTAGGGTTTTTCTTCAGACTTTCAAAATAGTGGACCAAAATGCTTTAATTGCCGGTTTGAGAACGACACGAATCGATACAGAGTTCATCGCTGCAAAACCCTAAAATTTTCACACCTCAAGCTAGGGTTAGCGAAATACAGAAATCGAATCAACAAAAATGAAGAAAACTTAATCAGTAATACAGAAACTACGAGCACTCTAGAAAATCAAGGCTCTGATACCAAATGATGGAAACCGGTGAGGGTTTCGCAAAGGATCGAAAGATTTAATCGAGCGCAACGTTCGATTTTCGCCGGCACAGCCTAAGGAAAACTTTCCAAAGGAAGACCCAAAGTTTCAGAAGCACAATTGATTCAATGGCAACTGAAATTAGAAGGTGAATGATCAAGATCGATCAAGATGAGAACGAGATTAGAAGGTGAATCAGCCAATATTATTTCTGTCAAAGTTGTGTACGTATTACAATGTATTCAGCCTATTTATATGTACACAGAAGGTCGTATACTCGACAAATACATACGGAACAATACAGGCCTGCATGAACGGGCGATACAAAACTTTGGGCCAAAAAAAATGAAGTGTCGACCAGCCCAATAATAACCAACATCAAAATGTCCCAAATACAATTAAGCTTGAGGCTTAATTTCCCATCAGCTATAACAACTTTAGCTAATCATGGTTATTAAGGATTGATTAATCCACAATCCATCTAGTCCAAATTAAGGACCAGGTGGCAGATTATACAACCGTCCTAATTCCCATTAGCCCATTTTGACCTGCGAATGCATCATATGGGAATTACAAATTATTAACAAAAATTTACATAATCTGTACACTCCAATACATATTCTGCACTTCTTAGCAACTATGTCCAAGTCCACAAAATCCATATGCTGCATTATTCTCCTATTAATTCAACAAATAAGACAAACAATTAAAAGTAATTAATTCACAACAATTTTCAAAATTACTTAAATATAAATTCATAAAATTCATATCAACATCTATCCTCCTAACTCTATCACTTGGAGTAGTAGGAGTCAAAAACGGTACATCCTGGTTAGCATACTGAATAGCTTTTTGTCTTATCATCCTTGGTTCAGATGGAGGAATATGAATTCTCCATCTGTTTCACTTCGTTTCTTTGAACTCTCCCCAACTGGGCATTTCTTAGTCACCATAGCAAGAGATATAGTAGGAACAGTCGGAATAGAACTAGGACCTGCTTGCAATGAAGTACCATCGCTGCTTTGTGTCTTATAGCCTCACCCAAAGATACATCATCTAAAATATCTAGATGATGCCTCTCCTTACTTGCAATTGCTTTCCCTTTCTTGTGATCACGCACCATTACCCACTCCCCACCTATCTCCTTATTATCTTTTGTATTAGGTCTGTATTTCCTACAACTTTTGATCTCATGACCAAAAATATCACACAATGGACAATAGGCAGGATTTCAATCATATTCAACCCATTACACAACTTCCACCCCCTCCGGATGCAATATAACTAAGGAATCCATAAGAGTCTTCTTGACATCCACCTCAACCAACACTCTGGGGAATGAAACTCTTTTTCTTGAGACTGTTATAGTGTCACTACACATAAGATTACCCACAACACTTGCAATCCTACTCCAAGAGTTCTGCACCTAGTATTCAAGGGGCAAATTAGGAAATTTAATCCATAATGGTATAATTTGCATCTCATTCGGATTAAATTTCATTCTCCTGGGCCACGCTTTCAACACAAAAGGCCTATTGAAGAACGTCCAATGTTGTCATAAGATTAAGTTAGCATCCTTACGAGATTGAAACTTAAATAGAAAATAGTCAAATGCATGCAGCATCACTTGTGGCAGGTTAACTCCTTTCTAATGCATGCGAACATAGACACATATTTGATGATGAGTAGGGGCATCACCAAAAACATATCCTACCAATGTATTTACACATTGCTTCGCCTCATTATCTACCTCTTTTTCATCTAGCTTTACAATTATCACCCCTTTCTCAAAGGAAGGAGCCAGGAACGACAGAGGATTCCCATGTTTAGGGTTACGATTACCGGCAAGAATATCCCTCCATGTCATGGCTTCAGAAGGTGAAGGAGGTTAAAGGCGATCCCAAATAGAAGACTTGGCCTCCTGATCAGATTTCAAGAAAGCAATCGCAGGTGTAACTTCTGCATGGTTGTTTGTAGGGCTATGAAAATCATTGATGATAGTTTCTGGATGCTTATCAACTCATGTATCATTAACTACAACGTCAATCAAATCCATCTCAAGCGGTAATGATGACACCTCCCCTTGCATTGCATCTAATTCTTGAAAACAAGTCTCCTTACACAGATCAACTTCAGTTGAATCCTTCAAACTAACATCCTTTGCTAGTGACCGCAACTTAGTAATGAAGATCGGTGGAGATTTCTTCTTCTTTGCCATCTACACAAGCATGGCTCACTCAACCCTCAGAGAGAGGAGAGATCCTTGACCCTGAGCTTAAAATTAAAAAAACATAATTTTATATAGTGAAAGTTAAGTTAAAAGGATAACCAGTTTAGGGGAACTAGTAAATTGGTACCCCGAACAAGTTGATCGGTTCATCGAGTTTCATAACACAAATTTAATGAACAAACTAGTCAATTGGTACCTCCAAACATTCGACTCATTTTGCAATAAAACCAATTATCTTCCAAAATCTAAACCAAGGTCAACTAATACTATACCAATCTTAAATGCAGCTCTAAAACAAGATCAAATATACACAAATCGCCATCAAATCCATAAATTAGTACACATTATAGACCTTAAAAGTAGGGTATTACATTGTATAACCATATCACATGACCCTAAAAATCCGCATTAGGTGCCATGCACAAATATGGTGGAAGTATGTAAATAATAGGTAAGTGTGACATCTCACTTCCTATACAAGAGAATAATTACTAAATCATGTCATTAATATTGTTGCAAAATCTTTCAAATTATAAAATATGTAAATTCTATAGCCTAATTAATCATAAATATATAATATAATATATTAAAAATATATTATGTTAAGATAACAACATGCCTACATGCATAAATAAGACATCAACCATAAAATTAATTAACTTATATCAATAACAATTCATTAGAGATGCATCCACACCATATAAGGAGTGCCATTTTATTAACAAGAAATTAAATGAATTACATAATATTTTCCAAAAACATATTATATCAACATGCATGCATATATTTATAGTTATTTTTTAATATCAAAACATTGACTTACAACTATGCATGCATATATTTATAAAGTGATAGACCCAATCTATAGCCAAATAGCATAATAACACAACTCCAAAGATGAATATATATCATACAAATAAGAACTCATATCATACTAACTAAATACTATGCATTCAAACATTTATAATGAAAGAAAAAGAAAAAAAATGTACCTAGATGAATGTGAAAATCACATAAGGTGGAGAAAATAAGAACTATTGGCACCAAAGAAAAAAATGGACTGACACTTTAATGAATGAAGGAAATAAAAGGTAAATGATGGATGGGTAGGAGAGAGGTTGCACGAGCCATTGATGGGTACAACCTTATCCAAGAGCAATAGATAGAAAATGACGAAAACAACGATAGAAGGAGTAAAGCAGTTGTCAATAGGGAAGAGTGAGGCACATAAGGTATTGAGTGGTGAAAGGAGGATAATTGTTGATAGGAAAAACAAAGAGGAAGAGTGATAGCAAGAGAAAGCAAGAGATAATTTAAAATATGAAATATAATTAATGAGAGAGAGAGAGAGAGAGAAAGAAGGACGAATATATGGTTATACTAACAATAGTTATTAAAATGAGGGGTTATTTTTGTTATATTAACATTTATATTTATAATTATTATAAAAGCAAGGTTGAAAATTTTTTCCTTCATTTTATCAATGGTTCCTATATATAAATGCTATTAAAACTTACTTCGCAATCCCTCACCCAAATTTTTACATTTTTATGAATGGATTTTAATAAACAATAATTTATGTGATGTTATCATTTGTCAATTTTATAGTAGTGCCCCTTATCACTAGCATTATTGCAGTGGATGTAGTATATACAAAATTGAGCATATAACCCCTCACCTAGGCAAACAGGTTTAGTGGATGTTGAAGATCATATAGAAAAGCCCTATGGCACTAGTGTGATTTGGTTGTAGGAGTTGTACTCTACATTCATCCTAGTTTTGGATATAGACATTATTTTGATTCCAAATAAAATTTTCTATTGTGCCCCTTAACCAAGGAACACGAATGTAGTGGATGTTGAAGATCCTTTAGAAAACCTCCTTGGAACTAGCATTATTGTGATGGGTGTTGAAAATCTAAAATTTAGTGTATGCTCCCTCACCTAGGGACCTAGGTTTGGTGAATGATAAAGATCCCTTATAAAATCCCTATAACACTTGCGTGATGTGGCGGTGGGAGTTATAGTCCTACATTACTCCTCATCATGGATAATGGAATATTGTAGCTTGTTTAGGAAACTTATTTATGCATATTCTATATGCTTTTCTATGTTATATGTGTATCTACAATTTAATGCACCATGTTCCTATTGCTAAGTATTAGTATATACTATGATATTATGTGACCGCAATGTGCATCATAAGCCCTTACGATATATATTAGGTAGTATGTTTTACTAGTGCTTCATCATACTGATACTGCATTTATACAGTTACTGTGATGATTTGAATTTTGTTCCAATAATCAAAGGATGATTTTTAGGGATATGATTCTTAGCTATAGTACATAGAGGATGATGATGTAGGCTTGCCAAAGATTGAGGATTGAGATTTATATTATATTGGTTAAGAGTTAGGCTAACGGGCTAGATGTGTTTCTCTCATTATGTTGGCATGGTTTTTTTCTTATTGTTATTTAAATTCTAAGCTTTAGTCCTTGTATTTAAAATTTATAACCTTTTCTCATCTATATTATCTCATCTTGTTATTATCATTGTGGTATACAGTTGCATGTATATTTTAATATGTTATTCTATTTTACCTTGTATTAGGCATGTGTTAGGTGATGAACACACCTTTCACATGGTTGATGTGGAGATAACATCACCCTGTTTTTTTCTTTTATAAATGCTTCCCCATTGTATTTAAAAATCAAATTTTCTAGTTTAAATTTTAGAGTTGTTACAAATGTAGTTAGGGGAGACATAGTAAAGGGTTGGTAAGTTAAGGAAAAGGTTTAAGAAGTCAAAAACACAGCCTTAGATTCCAAAAGATATAGGAAAGTGAGGGAGAGAGAAATTTAGAAATACCATAAAATTACTTTTAGAGTATTTTTAGCTAAATTAAATTATGGAATGATCTAAAAAATGTAAAAATTATCTCAAAGCATAGAAATATGTTTATTAGCATAAATAGATTCTAATTATAAGTTTTTATAAAAATTAAAAAGATATTTGAACCAAAATTAGAAAAAGGATATGGAATTGCAAGACAACCAATTAATGGGTTTGAGAAAACTAGTGGACTTGTTTATTGCTGAATAAAAGTTTCAACATCTAAGAGTACAGGTTGATATATTAGGACAACTGGTCAATCGGTACATCTGATATTCACACTTTTATTAGAACTTCAAGCCCTTTCTAAAACCAAAACTAATTTATCTTTTATTAATATTATTTTAAACACCTTTTGAAGGATTTTAGAATGGGCAATTACATATTGATATTTATGTATAAAGTTTTTCCTTTACTTGGTTTGCTATTTTTTAATTTAATTTGAGTTTTTTTGTAGTTAGTGGGGGATTGATGTGTAACCATAATGCAACTACTTATGTACTCCTTTTTCTCAATAATCACCCACTCTCTCTATATACCCACTAAATGATCCAAATTCTCCACATGTTCTCCACCTTCCTACTACTTGTTGATGGGGGAGTGAGTTGAGTGGTAGGAGTGGGGTAAGTGGTACGAGTAGGGTGACTAGTAGATGTATGATTATTTCAAAATTGCCTAAAAATACCCATAGAAGCTTGGAATTAAAAAAAAACATACATTCCTCTCTTATCTTACAAATTCTTGGGTAAATGAATTATGCATTTCTCCATTCCTTCAACCTTGAGTACATGATTTTGAGAGAAGTTGTGTAAACCCTTGAGGTGTTAATGGTCTTGAACGATTGCACCATAGTTGGGTTTAATTTGCTTTTAGAACAATAATCGTTTCACTATACCATAAGTTCATCTTTCAAGCTTCATTCTTTATTATACTTACCAATAACAAATATTTTGGATGTCAATAATATTTATTTATATTGATTAAAAAGACAATTATATAGGATACTTTTGATTATTTGTTCATGAATAGTGTTTTCATGTTTTCTTCTATTATTTTTAATAGGATATCATATTGCTTGCATTTCATGAATAGGTTAATGGAGAGCGAATTCAAGAGCAAGTTGATATCATAATATAACATTATGGTTTTCTTTTGTCTTTTGCTTTGGATAACAAATATCAATTGTTTATTGCCATGTGTTGCTTTGGAATCTCTACTTCTTTTTTTGTAGGATATAGCATTTATGCTCATTAAAGTAGGTAAAATACAATAACAAGGGAATTGTTATTAACCAAAAGAGGTTCCTTTTTTTCAACCTAGCAAAAGAAATGGGAATGGAGCTAGCAAGGAATATGCATGAGGGTGGTGCTTTCAAGAAGTCTTTTGCCGAAAAATGAAAAACACAAGTACAACATAATTCAATTATCCACCATACCGGAATTTATTTTTTATGTGTCAACACTAAATCCAATGAAACTTTTTGTATAAAAACATGCTTAAGCAAGGAATATTGTGGAAACTAAACTATAACATCAAAGCAAAGCTACATGTGAACCAATGGTGCTATGCTCAAGTGTCATTGATCTCTTTGTCGTAATTCCATGCTTAGAATTTGTTATATTATGTTACTATATGTTGTTTTGATGAGTTTCGATTACAAGGGGCTATCATATTGTTTTCATTAGTATAACAGAGGCGGGTGGTTTCATAAATTATGATGGTATATGAGACTGTAATGTAAGTGTATGTACTTTACGGAAACTTTGTTACTTTGTTTTAGTGTATAGACGTATACTGATGGAGGAACAACTGTCAAACGGGATGTATCATGTGAATTGATGCTTGATGTTTCTCTATTTTAACTTAGGCAAAAGATTAATGTTCTTTTCAAACTCTTCCTCCAATATAAGGTAAGTGATTTTTGAAGATGTCTTTGTAATTAGATTTTATAATTAATAATATTCTTAATTAATAAGGCAAAATAAAGTAATTATATTCAGTAATGAGTTGCATGGAAACTAGACATTTGATTTAGGTTAGCTTTATAATTTTAACCCCCAAAATTAAGTATAACTATTTTATACAATATAAAAAATAAAATATAATTCATATAAATAGGTACAAATATCAGAATATGGATGTTTTTACACCTAAATTTTCCTTACCAATAAATCGAGAAAAAAGAAAGGGGACAAACATCTCAAATTGATAAAAAGAAGTTCAACATAACAATATATAAATTTAAATCTTTGTATAGCATGAAAAAATAATTTGAACTTATTATTATATAAAGTGGATGAAAATCTACTTTTGCTAAATAATGATATATATCTAAACTTAAGTCTAAACTAAAAGCTAAATTTATCTAAAAATATATATAGTACTACACTAAATTTATTAATAATAAAGTAATAAAAACATTAAAGTATGGCACAAATAGTATAATGAGCATATTATTATTAATCATCATCATCTTTATCACTATACTAATAATAATAATAATTTTTTATACTTTTTTTTCATAATTTTCTTATATTTTGTATTATTATTATAATTAATTTATATTATTATTTAATTGTCAATAAAAAAAGTAATGTACTAATAAAATTTTTTAGATGAATTTGAATATTTGTTTAAATTTTAGTTTTCTTTTATTTTATATTATTATTAGGTTATATTAATTATGCCCCCAACGACCATCCAGCCATCCGACAAAGGCCCTTTTCTCATTAAGAGGTAACAATGAAAAATTTATTGCGCCTAATATCTGAAATTCCCAACCGACGTTGTGCTGACATTCGATGGGTCTCTGTCTTCTTCTGTCAATGAAATAAGAAAACGACAAAAACATAAAATAAACAAAACCATAAACAAGCAAAATAATAAAAGAACAAACATGAGAAAATGAATATAAAAACAAAGCCCAGAAAACAGATTACCCAACTTACCTTCCTGAGGAATTGATTTTCGAATCTTTGTTTCCAAAAATTTCTAATTTTATTTTATTTATTTTTTCGCTCCCCCTGCATCTTCCTGACATTCATTTCTTCACCTCCTTGCTTCCTCTTTCCTATTTCTCTCTCAATCTGTAGAATTTAACGAACCAATCGTTTGGTTTTTAATTATCCAGTTTGATTTCACTAAAAGTTATCATCAAAGTTTCAATCTTTCTTACATTTTTAAAGGATCGATCATGGTTAGTTGTATAAATTTTGAGATTGCGCAGAGGGCTGAATTCGGATTTCCCATAATCTACGTTTGTTTGGTATAAAATGCAGGTGAGAAGGGGGAAAGGAATTGTATTGAGGGTAGCCGTAAGTTTCTAGCATTTGGTTTTTCATGATTTTGCTTTGCAATCCAGGGAGGCTAGAGATGTCCACCCAGCAAAATCTTGATGAAGTGAAACAACCTTCTGGTATTTTAGCCTTCTTTTCCCCATTCTTCTACCAATATCTTTGATTTTGCTATTATTATTATCATTATTATTTTTGTTTAGATCTGATAAATGGTAAGAATTGATTGCAGGACATGTAAAAATGAGATCAGGAGCTCTCATAATTGTCTACTCTATTAGAATTCAGAATTGAAGGCTCATGGTCTTTATGAGTGGAGAAAAATGAAATTCTTTTTGGGCAAATTTGTCATAAAAAATGGTAATTTAGAGGTCTAATAATTGAACACAAAGCTATATATTAGTGATATACCAAAATTAAATTTGAACTTTTTTGGCGTTGAAATTATTGTGACTCTGCAGATGTAACCTCCTCCCAGTTCTTTCTGGTATGTTGCACAGTCGAAAGTAAACCGACAGATCTATGGTGAAAGATTTACTAAGAATATTCTTTGAATTCCTTAGTATCCATGAACATTAAGCTAAAAAGATTAACCCTGTACGTAGTGAGTTTTTGCAGCCCATAAAGACTTTGGATGGTTAGATAATAGTAAGCTCTTACTGAAATATGAATGTGATGCATATTCTGAGTTATGTGGCAATAAACATCCTGTGTCCTGATGACATTGATATTGTGATTGGCGTTGCAAGCAGGGTGTTCTCTCTATGACCTCTTACGGCAAGAATCACGAGAAGAGCGAGAAGCAAATTGCCACCTAAAAAGAGCACAGTCTAGTATGTTGATATTTGTAACCTTTTGCTCTGTATTTAGTTTCCATCCATGAGTCATGGTTCTGCTAGGTGAAGATATTCTGTTCTGCATCCTGGTAATACGAAACTTGCATTGTTTGTTGTATCAGGTGCTCAGAAACGATTAGATCACCTGCTGTCCGAAGCTTGTAATAGACATTGTGCAGACTGTGGATCCCCGGACCCAAAGTGGGTGTAAGTATTATTTTTGTTTGTTAATTTCCTCGGGTATCAAGCAATAATGATTAGGCAATAATGGTTGAAATGTTTCCTGCCGGTTCCAAGATATCCAAAAATATAGATAGTCTTGCTTGTTAAATATCTCAGCTCTTCGGTGATGAAACACGTATGGTTTTCCCTTAAGAAACATGTAAGCCCCAAAAGAGAGAGAGAGATAGAGAGAGAGAGAGAGAGAACTTCCATCTCAAAGTGCTTTTGGGTCGTCAAGTTGTGAGAAATATTCAGAGCTGACAGAATATGTTGATGGAAATTCTTAAGCCACAGTGATGCTGATTTATGTCTTCCTCTGTGTGTGCATTCATAAATACTGCATTAATGAAAATTGCTGTCTTTTTCTTATATGGATTTCATGTTAGCTATTGTAATATCACATCTCTGATGTTCTTTTCAGATCCCTAAATTTTGGTGTATTTATTTGTATCAAGTGTTCTGGTGTACATAGAAGCCTTGGAGTCCATATAACAAAGGTATGCAGTTAAAATTTACAAGTTTTTTGCATCTCATCAGGCGCTATCTGCTGCATAACATGCTCTTTTCGGCTGTCTCGTATGCAGTCATCACATTTAGTTTTATAATAAAATGCAATCTTGTGTTTTCATAGATAGTCCCTCAAGTTTAGTTTTAGGTATTTGGGCAGAGTGTTGTATTCTTTGCAAGTTGATGAACGGAAGGCATCCCAACTCTCTAGCCTACTGCTTGGTCTTTAATAACAACTGCTGGCTCATTCTTAATATTAAGAGAAACTTCTACATACACAACAGGTGTTCTCAGTGAACCTGGATGAATGGTCGGATGAACAAGTCATGGCCTTGGAAGAAATGGGCGGAAACATTTCAGTAAACAAAAAATATGAAGCTTGCATACCCCCTTATTTGGGTAAGATGAAGCCGGGAGCTTCTATAGAGGAGCGCTCTGATTTTATCAGGTATTGTTACAAGACTTGTTCTTCCTAACCCGTCTCCATCGCCCGCCCACTTGGCCTGAGTACTCTGATTCTGGGAACGAAACTTTCTCAGGAGAAAATATGCGCTGCGACAGTTCATGGAATGTGATGAAAATTTAAGCTGCCCCTTTCCACGTCCGTCTGGTTCGTCGTCATACTATAGCCGTTCAAGTGGTAATTTGAACGTAGCACTTGACAAACGAACGATGGAGAAACAAGCAGCCAGTCTTCGGATTCCCGGACTAGGCCTTGCATTTCGCAACAGCTGGAAGAGAAGCTCGGACCATAGATCGGCAAAGAAGTGCAGCAGCCTAAATGTAAATACATGTGTGCTTTTAGTTTCATGTTGCTCATCGCTGATCTCTTTGCCATTAGATTATTTGTTGTTTGATCATCGTTCTATTCTATGATGAAGAGTGTCGACACGGGCTGCTTCTTCAAACCCTCAGCTCACTTTTAGCAGCCTTATCTGACATTTTTAGTTTGACATGTATTTTATAGCATGGCATGATTGAATTCGTGGGGTTGATAAATGTAAAGATACTGAGAGGGACCAACCTAGCTGTACGGGATATGGTGTCCAGTGACCCATATGTGATCATTTCACTGGGGCACCAAGTAAGCGACCTTAACCCTCTGTTGAATTTTTCTCCATTTGCCTGATTGCGCCTTCATAAAAGGAAAATTATTTTTGAAGCATTATGAGAACTCTTGCAGTCCGTCAAGACAAGGGTGGTGAAAAGTAACCTCAACCCTGTTTGGAATGAAAAACTCATGTTGTCAATACCAGATTGCATCCCTCCATTAAAGTTGGTAAATTACTTTTGTCTATTCTTGCTCGAGCGACATCCCTATATGTACAATGTCACTAATGTCATGGCTAAGAAACTCTCTCTCTCTCTCGTTCCTAATTTGATCTCATCCTTCAGTTTGCTGATTCGTCAACAATCTGTCTGGCTGCAGCTTGTGTATGACAAGGACACCTTCACAACAGATGACTTCATGGGAGAAGCAGAGATCGACATTCAACCTCTTGTATCTGCTGCAAAAGCTTACGAGAGATCCACGATTGACGAGTCTACACAGCTTGGGAAGTGGATAGCTAGTAAAGATAACGCTTTGGTGAAAGACAGTACAATCTTTCTCGTAGACGGTAAGGTAAAGCAGGAAATGTCTATCAAGCTACAAAGAGTGGAAAAAGGAGTACTTGATTTAGAGCTTGAGTGTGTCCCACTCACGCAGTAGTTTGGGACAAGAAGTTCAAGGAATAATGCAAGCATCACAAGTCTTCAGCTCTTAGCTTGGCAGAGGATGGACAAACTGTTTCTTTGAATCTTGGAGACGCATCGAATGGCGGCTTCAATTGTGTTCGATTGGGCACCCGGGTCACTTCAACGGCATGGCTTTCAAGATGAACATGCTGATACCCAACTTGCATTTTCCTTCTTTAGTGTTTTTGTTCTGCATTTTTTGGTACAGGGAAATTGCCTCATTTAGAAAAGCTTAGGACGGGTGAGAACCCACAATATATATATATATATATATAGCGGTGACCTTAATGTGTGATGAAAGATACGAGTACGACCAAATAAATGTGATTAGTGAACTAATGATCTTGTTATCCTCACAATTTTTACAGCAGTTTTTTTTTACTTTAAATACTGCAGAGGTGTTAAAAAATAATAATAATAAAATATTACCGCCACATCAGTTATATAGAGATATGATTATTCGCCCAACTCATCATTGATGTAAAGCAAAACTAACACAAACAGAAGAATTTGTTGACAACAATAGTAGATATGTGAAGATGATATGACTATGTCTACAATAGCCAAAATAGAGGATTAAGACTAAAAGAAATATCTGAAAGCACAAAACAACCTTGGACAATGGGTAAAAGAGCTAGTTATATGATTAGCTGAACTCTATACTAATACAAAAACATAAACCTCAATCCCAATGTAGTGGCCATCTAGAGGCCCTCAACAACACTACCACCATCATCGTATTCTAGTTAAGAGCGATGAGTTTATATTTTAATATATTTTATATCTTATAATCTTAGTTTTTGATACTTTATTTAAGTAATATATGTGAATGGTTATAATTTTATGGTTAAATGATAATAATAGTATAAAATTTATTATTTAAATTAAAATGATATAAATTAAATAAATTTAGAGTATAATACTATTTATTAATTTTTTTTATATTATTTTACAAATAAAATAAAAAAAAACGATTGGGCCTTTAGACCAATGGCTCAAAGACCGAAGATCTAAAGGCCCACGAACAAAATAAAAGAAAAAGAAGCTAGCAAAGTTGGGCGGGAGAAGTCACCAAGGGAATGGTGCAAGAGTTGAAGGACATAGGAGACAAAAGCAGCAAACGAGAGAAGAACATAAAGAAAGAGAAGGAAAAAAAACGACGCAGAGTAGTCGAAGCCGTCAGAGGAAAAGGACATAAAAAGCAAAAAGAGAAAACAACAGAAAGATAGGGAGGCAGTGTAGTAGTAGCAGCATAAGGAACGCAAAAGACAAGCGTGAGTCATAGGGTCAGCGAACCTCAAGTCAGAGACTCAGAGCAGTAGGGTAGTCAGCGGCAGCGGGAGAATACCAGTAAAAGAAAGAGAGAGAGAAGGGCGACGATAGGCAGCACGGGAAAAGAGAGAGAGTGGCACGGAGAAGGAGGGCTGACGTGCGCCATAAGCTAGGAAAAAAAAAAGAAAAAGAAAAAGAGGAGCACGAAATGGAAGGCCAAGTTAGCCGAGAGAAATAAGAGAGAAAAGCATACCGGATAAATTTATTTCATATGAAATTTAACAAATTTTCATGTGGATAAATTTTTTTTATCTTTAATCCATAATTAATTTCAGTTATTTATTATTATACTTTTATTTATATATTTGATATATATTTCTGTGTAATTAATTTAATTATTATGATTGATTGATTATTTATTGTTAGAGAATAAACTGAAATGCTAGATTATGGTTTGAGATATGATTTTTTATTTTATTTTATGAGATTGTTATTTGACTCTATTTTAATTGTTATCTTATATATATATAAATATATATATATATGATTCTGTCAAGTATAATTTATATGGTGCATGTATTGTTCTAGTTTTCTTATAGTGACAGTATATAGGATTATTTAACTAATAGATGGCTATATAAATATGCTAGAATTTACATATATAAATTACAGCCAGGTTAGATAACAATTCACCTAATAGTTTTGTAATTCTAATTAGAGTAGTAAAACGTTTAGATACGTATGAGTCAAATAAGAAAAATATAGCTAGACATGCTTAGTGTACTAGTTTGTGTACTTAGATTGATATTCTTTAAAGTGTACTTCATGTACTAAATCTAGTTAAATATAGGAGCCACTTGTTCTTACTATACTGTTAGTATTAAATATGATTAATATTGATGCTTTATCGTATTAATTAATTTAAGGAAGTAATATAAGGTGCATAGACCTATTTTTGGCTTGCAACTTGGTCAATCTCATTTTCGTGATTAAATGATGAATTAGAAATTATGATTAATATTTTGACCTAATCTAGTGGTGGATTTCGACTTTCCTAACATATTTATCATATATATGGTTATCCATTATTTTTATTATTTTATTTTATAATAAGTATTACCTTTGTATATTTTTATTTTTAAAACCCACATTAGTGTTTTTTTCTTATTTATTTATTTATTTTGTGTGATTTAGAATTTTTATTTTTATTATTTTTGAGTTAGTTAAATATAGGTGAGCCCTCTCAATCCCCGGTATAGAACAATACCCCTTATTTACAAGTATTACAATTGTTAGTAAGAGGGTTTAAATTGCATGTTGTCTAAGGCCACAATAACTTTTAGCACTGTTGCTGGGGATTGGTAACTTCACCTTTTTTTCACTACAATTTTTAATGTGTTTTGTGTGTAGTATCATCATTTTATTTAGAGGTTAGAGTGCTTTTTGGCACTCAAGTCTCTTAATTAACAGGATCTTTAGTAGTTATTTTTTTGTGTTTTATCTTTCCTTTTAGTTTTTTTAAGGATTTATGGTGTGCTTTATTTCACTTTTAACCTTTTCCTTTGAAGTGTTGGTGTCCATAGGTTGCTACGAGAGGATACTCGGGCTATGGACAACTTTGCATGAATCTTAATGCTAAATTAAATGAAGTAAGTTCAAGTACCTTTGATGATAGACTTAACCAACTAACTACTCTTGTTTCACAAGTTGCTACATCTACTAGAGTCATTAATACAAGTGGAATGTGTCACACACAGGAAAATCCATATGCTTACCATGCATAAGCCATGAGAGGAGGAGGATGGACACAACTTAGTGCTCAAGCTTTCAATGGTTTCAAAGGACATGACCCCTACACAAGAGCATACTATTTAGGAATGAGGCATCACCCCAACTTTTGATGGGAGATAAATGATAATTATCAAGTGCTATATCAAGACCCTTACAAACTCGAATATGAAGCTTTAAATTGTTATCAATATCCTCAATAAGAACCTTCTCCAGTTTTATAACTCTCAAGTTCAGAAAAAATGGATAAGCTTTTTAAAGCATTGACAATGGGCAAAACAAACTTATACAATGTCAAATTAAACAAAATGAAAGAATTTCAATGTTGAGGAGCAAATGGGTTATGTGGTCAACATGATCAATCAATTACAAGCACAAAAAGATCTCTCAAGTACTTTAGTTCCAAATTCAAGTGGGAGTTATGAGTGTGATCATGCCATGTCTACATGTGAAGATGATCTAGTTGAGGAGGTCCCCATGGAACATATTGAAAAGCATGATCAGGTGGAAGAAGAACTTGTGAAAGTAGATGAAGAATCTCATCAAAATAAGGATCAATTGAACAAAGAGAAGCATAGAGATGGCAAGACTATCACTTTCATCTACCATAGACCATCTTTTGACATTTGTTCGCCAATTTTGCTTGGAGATGACCATGAGACACAATGTAATATTTTGAACCATTCCGAGTTTACTTATGCTAACCCTACTCCTTATTTTCCATCTTTTAGCAGGTTATATGGGTCAAAGATTAAAGAGAGTAATCAAATCATCTTAGATACATCTAATAAGAAGTGGAATTATCCAAAGGAGAGGTTATGTTGGAAAGATATGTTAAAAGACTTTGAGATGGGCAATATGTTCCTCCTTTGATAGAATGACCACCATACATTGACATCAGGCAAACCATTCTCTCTTTATACATAAGCTTAAATCTCACGATAGGTAAGTTGCGTTCTTGCTGGGTCAAATCTTTCATTAAAACTTATATTTTGTCTTTTTTTATCTTGCAAGATATAGATGATCAGCACAAGAAAGGATTTGGTGAAGAAGCTCCTAAGTGGACGTACCCACCTTGAATGAGTTAAACTAAGGTTATGCTAGGCTCAAGACATAAAAACAAGAGCTACTTGGGAGGCAACCCAATGTGATAGGGGAATTTTCCACCGTTAGCTATTTTTATTTATTTTTTATCCATACTTAAAATTACATGTTCCTTTAGTTGTTTACACATTGAGGACAATGTGTGATTTAAGTGTTAGGGTGTTAGTGTTTGCATGAAAAAAAAATTAAATAATTAAAAAACAATTATAAATTTGATTTAGTGTTTTTAGTGTCTTAGAAGCCTTAAACTAATCTTTAAAGTCTAACAAAAAGAGGATCATAAAGTCAAGATAAAGCAAGCGGAGATTTTTTATGTTAATTTTGATACAGGGAACATATATCTATGTGTCTAGATGTGAATGGAGAAAGAACATGTATGATTTTCTAGCCACTGATATGACATGTTGAGATTCATCACATTCCTTAGTGAGCTTTTGAGGCATATATACCTTCTTCTTTTTTTCCTGAGTGAATTCACATGAAATTATCTATTTGTCTTGGCTTCAAATTTTCTTTGCAACCCTCATATATGTTTAACTAATTTGATCAAATTACTTATCCTAGCTTTTGTAATGGACTCTAGAGATTTCTAGAACTTAGTAATGGACTCTAGAGATTTCTAGAACTTACTCTTGTATTAATCGAAGCTTATGGTCAAAACATGCTCTGATTGGGAAAATGATAAATGAAACTTTGGAATTTTCCACCACATGACCAAATAACTTGATCCAAAATTGTGTATGCATGATATACACCCCGTAGAAGCTCTTTGAGTCTATACATCGAACATACCTTTTTCCTCATTACCCACATTAAATAACCTTTGGGCCTTATCCTCACCATTGCTTTAAGCTGGTGGAAGGGGATCAAATTATTATAGATATAGAGTGGTTGTGTATGTGAAAGAAATATATGTATTTATGCTAATAAAGGAATTGGTTATGTTTGGTGGCGGAGATTAAATTTACATATTCATTGTATTGTCAACATTATTCTTTACAAAAAATAAAAATAAAAAATATAATTAAAAAAATTGATGAAAAAAAAGAAGAAAAAAAGGGTAAAATGTTATGATTTAAGGAAGAGAGGGATATATAGAGATGATATTGAGAAAGTTCTATTCATATTTTATTTTTATCTCATAGTTCTAGTTTGGTGTTAAGGTGGACACGTGCTATTGATGTGGAGTTAATGCTTATATTTTATCTAATTATTAGAAGCACCACTAGTTCTCAACCTTTTTAGCACCACAATCCTAGAATACTTTGTATCCTTCTATACCTTAAAACCTTTTACAACCAATAAGTGAGTCTTTCTTGAGATGAACAACCTTTGATCTAAGGGAGATTAGTCACAAGAGTTAAGTATATGGTTTAGTCCATTTGGTAGGTATTTAATATCTTTCATGAGGTTTATCCATAAGATTATGAGCCTTCCTTGTTTATATATGTGAGTCATTTATTATTTTTATCATCTTATCTCATATACTTGAGTGTTTTTATAAATTTTTAGGCTATGAATATAAGAGAGAGAGAGAGAGAGATAGAGATGGAGAGAGAGAGAGAGAGATAGAGAAATAGATGATATCTATAGTGAGGATGGATATTTGATGTGTGTGGGTGGATGGGATTCTCAATTATGTGGGATTAAGGCTCAAATTGGGTTTGGTTATTAAGATGAAGGTTCGGTGATGGTGAATTAGGGTTAAAGGTGTTTGAATAGGATGGAAGGATGATGGAGATAAATCGAATAAGATGAGTATGATTCAGTGGTGATGGATAACTGATTATGTTGGTTCGAATGTAAGGAGATAATTATTATGTTGATTCAACAATGATATGTTAGTGATGATGATGATTTGGAGGTTAGGGTGTGATGGAAGATGATTTCGTGGGTTAGGGTTTAACTTCAAATCTTATGGTTAGGGTTGTGTTATGGTTTGAATGGAATGGTTAGGGTTTTTGAATGGTATCACTAGTTTAGGTTTCAATTAGAATTGGATTTTGGGTGATTTTTAGATTATAATGATGGATGGAAAAATGTGGATTATGGAGAGTAGAAATGATAGAACTTAATCTCTAATTCACATAGATAAAGAGATTAATATTCTCAAGATTAATCGTTCAAATAGATTCGATTAACTTGAATTGAACTCACACAAAATTCAACTTTGCATTCAACTTCATTATTTGATCATCAACTTCTAAAAAATAGTCACTTCAATAGCTTATATAGCCAACCAACCATTTAGCTGAAAAGCATAATACAAAGAAGATACCAAGATAAAAGATATTATGCTACTTTATGCTAACTTTATGATCTAGTTAATATCCAACCCTACTACTTAAATAATTAATTAGTTTAATTAAAAATTTTACATGACAAAGCTGCATATTTCCTCCCCATGCACATGGCCATGCATGACATGCACATGCATGTAGATGCCTAGTAGTTTGTTTGGTACATTTCTAGCAACGTAACCATCTGTTTGTCTTCAATTTTGTGGGAGATCCTTTCCAAATGAAGAAAAATTGGTTCCATTATTATTAAAGCTAATTCTTGAGTGTTTGCTCCTGTATCATTCTCCCCTTGTTGATTTGAAATTTTCCTCAAATTTGCATAGCCATAATAAGGGCTAATGTGTCCAACATTGAATGTTCTTGATACCCTATTATATGAATTTGGCAAATTTAACTCATAAGCACTTTTCCCAAACTTTCAAATTACTTTGAAAAGACTGTCCACCCTTGGCATAAGCTCATGTTTCCTTAGATTAGGAAATCTCTCCTTCCTCAAGTGCAACAATACCAAATCTCCCAGTTAAAAAAGGTGTTGACTCCTATGCTTGTTTGATCTTATATTGTATACTTCATATTCCTTCTCAATATTGTGCTTGATTTGTTGATGAAGTTTTTGGAAGAAATCCATTCTCTTTTTCGTATAATAACTCTTCAGTTCACCCTTCTTCAATAGCACCATATCAATCGGCATATATGGATTAATACCATATACTATCTCAAATGGACTTGATCTTGTTGTAATATAAGGACTTTGATTGTAAGCAAAATCCACATGTGCTAACTTGACATCCCAATCCTTAACACTTTTACTCACCGATCCTCTTAACAAAGTACCCAAATTTATATTAGTAACTTCAATTTGTCCATCCATTTGAGGATGATGAGATGTGCTAAACATAAGCTTAGTTCCTAGCATGTGCTATAATGTATTCCAAAAATAACTTAGGAACTTCACATCTCTATCCAAAACAATAATTCTTAGAATTCCATGCAATCTCATAATCTCCTCGAAATACAAATCTACAACATGAGTAGCATCATTGATCTTGTGACATGGATTAAAATGAGCCATCTTGGAAAATCAATCCACCACAACCATAATAGAATCCTTTCCTCTTTGAGTTCTAGGAAATCCCAAAATAAAATCCATACTAACACCTTCCCATGGTTGAATAGGCATAGGTAAAGGTACATATAACCCTTTGTCGAAGAAATTATTGTTCCTTTGGCACGTAACACACCTAGCAACCATGGCTTGTACTCCCTTTTACATTCTTAGCCAATAGAAATGTTCTTGCAACAAATCTAAAGTATTTTGAAATCCAACGTGTTCTACAATTCCTCCTTCATGCACCTATTTGCTTAGTAAGTCTCAAACTAAGGTCTTTGTCACACACAATTTATTGTGTTTGAATAAGAACCCACCTTGAACAACATAAGCTCCATAACTTCCTTGTTTCTTACAATCTTTGAAGATCATAGAAAAATAATCATCCATGGCATATTGACTCTTCAATATCTCAAACCCCAAAAGCTTTGCATCCATCATGGTAATTACCACAATCCTCCTAGATAATGCATATGCCACAACATTCTATTTGCTATCCACATGTCTTTTAGAAAACATAAATGTCTACAAGAGACTCACCTTCTTTTGACTATGTAGATACTTCAAACTCTCTTGATCCGAATGAATTAAAAAGGTCTTGGGTATCAAGTAATGACTCCATGCCTCCAAACAACACACAATAGCATAAAAATCTTTATCATAGGTCGAATAGTTGAGTCTTGCACCCTTCAACTTCTCACTAAAGAAAGTAATCAATTTCCTTTCTTATGAAAGCATACCCCCAATATCTACACCACTAGCATCACAAGTTACTTCAAATAATTTATCAAAATAAGGTAAATATAATACCGGTGCATTTAAGAGCTTTATATTCAATTATTCAAAAGCCTTTGGTTGCTTGATCATTACAATGGAACTCTCATTTCTTCATCAGTTGTGTGATAGGTGCTGCAATGGGAGAGAAGTCTTTAATGAACCACCTGTAGAATCAGGCCAACCCATGGAAACTTCAAACTTTGTGGACATTAGTAGGAATAGGCCATGTTTGGATAGCTTCCACCTTCGACAGATCAACTCTAATACCATCTCCACTCACATTATAACTAAGAAAAATCACCCTCTCCATCATGAAATCATATTTCTCCATCTTACCATAGAGCTTCACATGTCTAAGCTTATCAAATATCTTCTTTAAGTGTTATATTTGCTCAAACTCCCTCTTGCTATATGCCAAGATATCATTGAGGTAGATAACAACAAAGACTTCGATGAATGGTTTATGTACCTTAGTCATCAACCTTATGAAGGAATATGGTACATTACATAGCCCTAATGGCATCACAAACCACTTATACAACCCGTACTTAGTCTTGAAGGCTGTCTTCCACTCATCCCCTTCCTTTACTCTCATTTGATAATAGTCACTCCTAAGATTAATCTTTGTGAACACCTTTACACCATGCAACTCATATAATATATCATCCAATCATGCCATTGGAAATTTGTACTTGATTGTGATATTTTTGATTACTCTAAAATCAATACACATCCTCCACGTACCATCCTTCTTATGAACCAACAAAGTTGAAACTCCATATTGACTTATACTCTCCTGAATATAGCCTCGATCTAACAACACTTTCACTTATTTCTATAGCTCCTTAGCCTCCTTTGGATTACACTGATAAGCTGGCTTGTTTTGTAATGGGACTCCTGACATAAGATCAATAGCATGTTTGATATATCTCAAAGGAGGTATCCCAATCGGCAACTTATCCAGAAAAATATCGACATACTCTTTCAACACTTGGTGAAATTTTAGATCCATATTGGCATTCTCCCCTCATTGGACCTCCTTTAGCACCAATGCATAACACATGTTTCCATCTTTGATAGCTTCATTCATCTCACACTCCTTAAGGATAAACAACTCTATGCTACTCTCCTTTCTTCCCCTCCTACATTTGACATCTTCTTTTTTGTTTGCTACATGATCTCAGCTCCTTCCCCTTTTTCATTCTTCAAAACCAAATGCTCCCTATCTAGATTAGGTTTTAGTCTAAAATTATTTTGGATCTTGCACACCACATACTCATTAAGTACCCCATCATACACAACCTTCCTATCAAATTTCCAAGGTCTCCCTAACAAAATGTGACAAGAATCCATAGATAGAATATCGCATAAAACATTATCAAAATAATTTCCAATCTTAAAATAGATAAGAGTTTCTTTGGTTACCCTTACTCATTTTTTTTGTTGAGCCATTGTAGTGAATATAGTCTTGGATGACCCTTGGTATCCAAACTGATCTTGTTCATCATCTTCTCACTAGCAACATTAGTACATGATCCACTATCAATGATGAGTTCACACACTTTATCACCAATTCTACACTTGGCATTGAAAATCATCTCCCTTAGAGTAAGTAGAGGTTGTCGTTATACTTGGATCACCCTTTGAAATACATAGTAATCCATTTAGCCCTATTCCAAAGCATCCTTTGGGCTAGCACTTTCTTCTTCTTGGTCTCCATCAAGGGTTTCATTCTCTTCACAAGCCTCCATATTTGCTATCTCCTTCAAAGTCAATGCCTTTTAGTTTAGATAATCCTGAGCAAAGTGGCCATAACCTCTACACTTGAAGCATTGCTTATTCACATTATCAACCACTTGATCCTTACCCTTTTCTTCACAAGTGAAATTTCTAACATTGTCTTGATTTATGGCTTGAGAATTTGGTGGCTTCAACATACCCTTGAAAGTCGAACCATATGGATCATTGGTTGACTTTCTTGGTGGCTTTGTTCTCTTCAACTATTTCTCAAACTTGATGTCTAACTTGGCTAGGTCTTTAAATACTTCATGATGATACAATTCTATTTCTCTTAAAGATTCATATTTAAACCCCAGTGAGCCATGGCCACCTTTTTTCTTCTCGTTCTTAGACATCACAGATTAGAGCTAACTGCAACACCCCCAAATTTACTACTGAAAATTTTTGTTTAAATCAAAAGGTTTAGCGGAAGCGAAAGAATTAAAACCGTAAACTTGGGGGTATTACCGCCACACTTAGTACCAGACTGATTCTGTAATATCCCAAAATCCTAATTCCCGAAATTATGGCCAAATAAGGAATTTTTAGGAAAATTAATTATATAAATTCATTTATTAAAATTTAGAGAGTTAATTAAGGTATATTAAGAGGAAAATAATAAACATTTTAATTGGAAGAAAATTTGGGTATTTCTCTAATTAGCATGAAGGTTAATGAAATTCATTCAAATAGCCTAACTAATTTAAAAAAAATGGATTTAATTATTATAATTTAAAATAATTATTATATAAAATTATATATATAAATTAATTGTATAAATAAATAGATACCCAAATACCTCCAACCCAACCATTTTACCATTTTCCATTTTCCATTTTTTTCCTTTTTCCCCCTTTCTTTTCTTTTTCTTTCTTCCTCCTTTATTTTTTTTCTTTCTCTTCTCCTTCCTCCCCGGTTTGGGCCAGCCCGTCGGGGCCCAAATCTTCCTTCCTCCCTGGCCTGTCCCGCGTGCCCGGCCTGCCAACCGTCGTTCGCCGTCCCCCCCGTGGCCCAGCGCGCCCAGCCCGCGTCGCCCGGCGCGACGCAGAGTTCTGCCCCGATATTCTCTTAAACTCCGCGTTTCAATTAGCAGGAAGTAACCGTTGCCAACCGGCCGGTTCTCCTCTCCTTTCTTTTTCCCTGGACCGCCGGTCCACCCCCCTTTCCCTTTTCTTCTTCCTCCTGCGTGACCGTACCCCGACCTGCAAACGCTGCTGCACTGCCGGCAGCCGCCTGCAACGGCCGGCCACCCTGACTTTCCCTCTCCCGTCGTTTTCCTTTACACCAATTCGACCCCAACCGGCTTTTCCCCTCTCCCGAGCGACCTGCCGCTTTCCTTTTCCTCTTCCCTCGACCCCGACGCCCCTGCCATGGCAGAACCGCCTCGACTGCCGCCACGGGCGGCATGCCTGGTACTGCCATCGCTTGTCTTCTTCCCTTGGCCTTGCCCGACCGCCCTGCCTATAAATACCCCCATTGATCACCTGGGTTCGGGATTTGGAACCCGAAACCCTGGGTTTTCTCCCTCTCGCCGCCGCCCATCAGACACGTCTCGAGCGCCGCTCCAACCCCAACGCCGCGGTCGAGCGCCGCCCAGAATCCCACCTTGCACCACCCTCCATCCAACCACGCCTTCCTCAGCCCTCGATTCGCCTTGCACGAGCCACCCCAGGCCGTGCAAAATCGCCACCCCGAACAGCTCCTCCCAGCCCGCCGCCGCCTTGCGCCGCCTTCTGCCGCCTCCTCCGCCGCTACCAGCCACCCTTCCCCCCTCCAAAATGCCCAGCAGACCTCCCTCTACCTTCCCCTACCTCCATCTTTCCCTGCCTCCCTCTCCTCCTTCCTCCCCCATCTTCCACCTCTCTCCACCACCCTCGGCCGCCGCCGTCGCCGCCTCGCGCCGCCGCCCCTTGCCACGCCACCACCCTCACTCCACTCCCCTTCACCTGCTCCTTCTTTCCCCACTCAAACTCCACCTCTTTCCCTCCCATCTAACCGCCACCTCCATCTTTCCCCCTCTTCTCCTCCTCCACCGCCGCCGCCGTCGCCGCCCACGCGCCGCCGCCGGACCACCACCGACCCTAGGTGGTTCTCCACCCATCCAAACCCTACCCCCCCCTTTATATAGCTGCTACTATTTTCTACTAATATTAATACTAATATACTTATTATTACTATTATTATTATTATTACTTTTATTATTGTTTATTATTATTCTTTTATTATTATGATTATTATATATTATTATTATTATTATTATTATTATTATTATTATTACTTTTATTACTATTATCATTTTAATATTATGACTTATGATATTAAAGTTATCATTTTTACCATACAAACATCTCTAGGAACCCTAACTCCTATTATGCTCAACTTTGGTTTATTTTATAAGTGTTAATATTAACAACCCTACTATTATTATTATTATTATCTCTATTACCTTACTAAGGTTATTATTATTAATACTTACCCATACTAGGTTATTGTTATTGTTATTATTATTGCTAGGGTTATTATGGTTACTATTACTATTATTATCATTATTATTAGCATTATTACTGTTATCATTATCACCCTTAGGAATAAATTACTTGAAATGTTGTGACTTTATAATATTATTATTTCAAACCAACACCATTGTTAGACTTAATCTTAAAAATGCTAGAGTTTATTACTTAAAACATAAGTGTCACTATTAATGGTCTTATTATAATTATTATTACTATCTATTTTACTATGACTAGTGAACACTAGTATTACAAGAATGGAACTAATGGGCGTAATAAAATAAGGGTAACAATAAGTATCATAAATAAACATATTTTTAACTACTAAATTTTAGTATACTAATTCTAAAGTAAAAACCCTAGTTTTTGTATAAAATCCTTGTTAGTAATAAAAAACCCTAGCCTTAAACTAAAATGAGGTTTGATAGTAATTATAAGGGAGACTAATACTTAGCATTTTTTTCCCTTTTATAGGTAACCCCGACCAAAGCCCTAAGGAGTTAGAGGAGCGTGCTCCAAGCCCGGCGTCGCCCTAGGTAAGGACGAAGCTAATGGCCTTGTGCTATGTGTGACATGGATGTGTTGAATGTTGTGTATGCCATGCTACGCCATGTGTTATATGATTGTGTATAACTTGTCTTATGTGTAGCGCAGCTTGGAGATTGAGGTATGTGTGGATGTGTTTCCTATGACGTGAGCATGATATGTATATGTATGATGTCTATGATGTAATATGCTATGGCCCGCTAGGACGTGCATGTTAGGGTAAATGGTAATATGAGTTTGGGGCCATCATGGGGGTCTTGAGGTTTATATGGTGGTATTAGGGTTCGTATGGCGGTATTGATGTTCGTTATGGCGGCATTAATGTTGTATGGTGGTATTGTGACTTTATGGAGGTATTAATGTTGTATGGTGGTAATTGTGATTTTATGGAGGTATTAATGTTGTATGATGTTATTTGTGATTTTATGGAGGTATTAATGTTGTATGGTGGTATAATTGTTCGTGTTGGTGGTATTAGGGTTTGCATGGCGACATTAGGGTTTGTATGGTGGCAAAACTGTTCGTATGGGGGTATTGTGATTTTATGGAGGCATTAATGTTGTATGATGTTAGTTGTGATTTTATGGAGGTATTAGTGTTGTATGGTGGTATTAGGGTTTGTATGGTGGTGCTAGGGTTTCGTATGGTGGTATTAGGGTTCGTTGTGGTGGTATTAATGATTGCATAATGGTATTAATGGCTTATGGTGGTATTAGGGTTTGTAAGGTGGTATTGATGTTCGTATGGGTGGTATTAATGATTTCATAATGGTATTAATGGCTTATGGTGGTATTAGGGTTTGTAAGGTGGTATTGATGTTCGTATGGTGGTATTATGGTCGTATGGTGGTATTAGGGTTTGCATGGCGGTATTAGGGTTCGTGTGGTGGGTATTAATGATTGCATAATGGTATTAATGGCTTATGGTGGTATTAGGGATTGTAAGGTGGTATTGATGTTTATATGGTGGTATTAATGTTCGTGTGGTGGTATTAATGATTGCATAATGGTATTAATGGCTTATGGTGGTATTAGGGTTTGTAAGGTGGTATTGATGTTCGTATGGTGGTATTAATGATTTCATAATGGTATTAATGGCTTATGGTGGTATTAGGGTTTGTAAGGTGGTATTGATGTTCGATATGGTGGTATTATGGTCGTATGGTGGTATTAGGGTTTGCATGGCGGTATTAGGGTTCGTGTGGTGGTATTAATGATTGCATAATGGTATTAATGGCTTATGGTGGTATTAGGGATTGTAAGGTGGTATTGATGTTTATATGGTGGTATTAATGTTCGTATGGTGGTATTAATGATTGCGTAGAGTGTTAATGGCTTATGGTGGTATTAGGGTTTGCATGGTGGTGTTATGACTTGCATGGTGGTATTAATGTTGGCATGGCGGGTATTAGGGTTGCATGGTAGAGTTAGGGTTCTGCATGGGAGTTAATGATCGTACGGGATTAGGGCCGGAATGATTAACTCTGGGGTGTTGGGAATAAGTAGGATTGGAGTAACTAATCGTGATTGTTGAGGACAATTAAGGTTTGGGGATGGTTAAGTATGGTGTTATGGCAAATTTGGGGATAAGTGTGGCTAACCACGGTTTGTGTGGTCAATTAGGGTTGGTCATGGCTGTCTAGGTTGTTGGTGTTATCGTGGGTATCTTTTGATTAAAGAGTAGTTATGAATGTGGGACTTTATTAGTTGTGATGGGTACCGTATAAAGAAAATGATTTATGCATATGTCAAGGACATGATGTGATTCATTAAGATACGAATAAGACATTAATTACGTAAAGTGAAAGACTGATGAGCCCGACCCAGTCCGTCTCCACGGTTATGAATAGTGGTCAGAGGCGTTCTGCCTGTGCGTTTCGTGCCGATCCACCGGCTATAATAGTGGTCAGAGGCGTTCTGCCCTGTGCGTTTCGTGCCGGTCCACCGCTATAATAGTGGTCAGAGGCGTTCTGCCCTGTGCGTTTCGTGCCGGTCCAACGGCTATAATAGTGGTCAGAGGCGTTTTGCCCTGTGTTTTTATCTCCGGACCACCGGCTATAATAGTGGGGGGATTCGGGCTCGACAGAACCAAATGAATAAGTTAAACCACGGAAAGATACTAATCACTTACAGTGGAACACCATGTCAGTGCGGGGCAGTCCGTTCACCGGTTATGAATAGTGGTCAGAGGCGTTCTGCCCTGTGTTTTATTTTCGGACCACCGGCTATAATAGTGGGGGTCCCCGTGCTTACAGGTTAAATGAAGAAAGCGTGAAAGAGATTATTATCATAACAATGTAAGTGCGGGGCCAGTCCGTTCCACCGGTTTATGAATAGTGGTCAGAGGCGTTCTGCCCTGTGTTTTATTTTCCGGACCACCGGCTATAATTAGTGGGGGTCCCCGTGCTTACAGGTTAAATGAAGAATGTGTGAAAAGAGATTGTCATTATAATAAGAAATAACGGGCATTGTATGAGCATGATTCAGCTTTCCGCTTACTCATCCTGATGTATGGCTGACGTATTGAGCATGTGTCTTGTGTTATTAATGCATGTTCTTTTCATGAATTGAGTGTGATTGTATGCTTTGCCTAGCATCTACGCCTTACTCAGTACTGGACCCATACTGATACTACCTTGAATAACCGTGTCCTGTGATGATCCACCGATGTGGGGAGCAGACCTTTGATGCAGGTCTTGATCAGTTACTAAGTTGGGGTGGAAGACTGGATATGATTGAGTAAGTGGTCAGGATAATTACCCTTCGAAAATCGTGTGGTTTAAATCGTAATTGTCTTAGAGGATACAAACGCCGTATTTAAACTTTTTAAGGGTTTTATCGTATCTTGCGATTCCGTTGTTTTAAGTATTCTGATATATGGATCTTTTAATTGTATTTCGGAATGTAACTTCTTACCTTCGCACTCTGATTTGTAGGATTCGTGTTTTATGAATGATTCGTTTCTGGTTTTATTCCTTATAGCCTTAGCACTTAGTATCGGGTCGGTAGTTATGGATCGATCTGGTACTAAGTGTGGCGGTAATGCCCCCGAATTTACGGTTTTAATTTTCTTGCTTCCGCTAAAACTTTGATTTAAACGAAATTTTTCAGTAGTAAATTTGGGGGTGTTAC